>JADLZL010002730.1:0-280201 GCA_015844335.1 Chrysopogon serrulatus | reverse complement strand
TAAGAAGGTGCTAGATGAAGTTAGCCTAATCAGGAATCTATACCATAGATGCAATCAAATTGTTCCTAGGCGATTAAAGCACGGCTTTTGTAATATACTTGAATGTAGCATACCGTATTTTAGTAATTGCATTCCTTTTATTTCTTTTCGCTTTCACGGTCTGCCTCGATTGATAATATAGCCGATAAGCCTCGAACTTCCCGATCAAGAGGATAGCCGACGCCTCGTGCTTCCCCATTGGAGAATAGCCGATCCCTCAAACGTCGGTTTTGATTTAGCCGAACCCGCCGATCCCGTAACGCCCAAAAAGAGTAAACCCTACTGCCGCTGGGATACCCCGATATATACGCCACGATTCTCCACTTTGGCTTATAAATAAAGCCCCTCTCCGCCTTCGCCGTCATCTTCAATCAAACACCTCCATCGCCGTCTCTTCACCTCTGCGCTCCGATCAACCTAGAAAGCAATCTAGTTTCTAGGGCATCAATGGCGAGTGGCGATAGCGACCGTGGCAAACGCCCCTGCCGCCGGAGAGGCGGTAAGGAAGCCGAGCACCGCCATCAACGCCCACACGGTGAGAATCAATCGGTTGCCTCCTTGTGGATTGCACTTTTCGCTCATCTCCCCTAACCTTGATTCCTTTCATCTTCTTAGGCGAGGGTCATCAATCCAGCACCACCTTCTTCCTCCAATGGTGGTGACTCAACCGGGCACCTCGGATCCACCGGTCCTCGTTCCCGCCTCTAGTTCGGCCGAGCTCATCCGAGTCCGATACTCATACAACGCCAACCCTTGGGGGTCCGGCAAATCGAGGGAGGGACCTCTTGTATGTTCACGAGGGAGGCGCTGAGTTCCCGCAAGGAGAGGGACGAGGCCGGGCAGTGGTGATGTCTCCAAGCGCCTCGGCATTGCGCAGTTTAATGGGAGGATCGGCATAGCGGCTTTTGGCGACGCTATCACCGGTTCGTCATCCACGCACGGATCTCTTCTTTTTTTCAATCTTCTTCATGCCGACTTGTCTTCCTTGTCCAAAGACTCTCTGCGGAGCGTCTGAGCGGCGACAAACAGGGCAGCCGACAAGGTGAACGCCCAAGGGGGGCCGCCAGGCACGCCGATCTTTGTGGGCCGGGTTGTGTTGATCGCCGCGTCATCCAAGGTGTGCACCTTGGTGTGTCCCTCTGTTCAAGCGCGATGTCTTCCCCGACCGGTGAGGACTACCCGCCCAAAGTCGTTGGCTTATTTGGTGGCCCTCCTCATGAGATCGAGGACATCAATGAGCGCCGGAGCACTATGAAGATCATGCTCTCATGCCATCTTTGAATCTACCAATCCCCAATATGTTCTTAATAAGTTATTCCAAGAGTAGTTTGTAATTAGGGATTGAACGTGAATAATGAAATTATCTTCGGAGATGTGCTTGTTCATGGCTCTTGTGTTGAATGCCGAATAGACGCCTTCAAATTTTTTCTCGAATCAAAACAACTCAATGATGTTTCCCGAATGCAAAGGACGTTATTTTAGTCAATTAGATCTTAGTCTTGCGTTATAACCGACGTGACGTATCACTTTCAAGTATTGTCATTCAACGCTTCACCTTTCTCTTTTCCCGATAAACCAACCCGTAATGCCGAAGTCAATTTCAAACCATTCGGCTAAACACGTATATTTTTGGACTAAAGACGATATGAACTATATCGGCTATTTCAAATTTCATAGGATTTTTGAGCTAAAGGCGATGTTCCTTCATCGGCTATGTTTGATTTCAAACTCTCTTATGAACCAACTTCAACACTGGGATAATATTTCTTAAGAAATCTTCCATTGATAGCTCTGGTAAACTCTTCCCCGAATAGAGTTTTCAAAATATATGCATTGCCAGGTACACATTTCACTATCCGAAAGGGTCCTTCCCAATTTGGAGACCATTTGCCAAATGCTTTATCCTTCGTTCCAATCGGTAGTATGGTCTTCCAAACCAGATCACCTTCTGCAAATTGCTTCATTCTAACTTTCTTGTTGTAATACTTGGCAACACGTATCTTATTTTTCTCAATATTTTCTAGTGCCTTAAGACGAATCAGATGTAAATCTTCTAATTCATCCATCATCAAATTCGTGTAATCTTCTTTTTCCAAATCTTTTGCAATGTAACTCGTCTCTCAACTTGATTGCAATTCCCATGGTAAAATGGCATGATGCCCATAAACTAACTCATAGGGAGACGTTTGAGTTGAACCATGACAAGCCATTCGGTAAGCCCACAATGCCTCATTAAGAACCAAATGCCACCTCCTTGGCTTTTCATCAATTTTCTTCTGAATGATCTTAATCATAATCTTATTCGATGCTTCTGCCTGGCCATTGGCTTATGCATAATAAGGAGAAGAATTATACAACTTGATTCCCATGTCTTCGGCAAAGTCACAAAACTCCGAAGAGGTAAACTGAGTCCCTTGATCAGTCGTTATAGTTTGAGGGATCCCAAACCTATAAATTATATGCTCCTTAACAAAACTGATCATATTTTCTGACGTGACCTTCAAAGGAATAGCCTCAACCCACTTGGTAAAATAATCCGTGGCCAAGAGCACAAACTTATGCCCTTTACTCGAAGGAGGATGAATTTAACCAATTAAATCTATACCCCATCCTCTAAATGGCCAAGGTTTGATTATTGGGTTCATAGCAGATGCTGGAGCCTTTTGAATATTGCCGAATTTTTGACAATCATGACATCCCTTGTAATATTCAAAGCAATCTTCCAGCATGGTTGGCCAAAAATAACCAGCCCTCCTAATTATCTACTTCATTCGGTAAGCTGATTGATGTGCACCACACAGTCCTTCATGCACTTCATACATCACCTTTCTGGCCTCTTTTTGATTCAAGCATTTAAGCAATACTCCATCTCTAGATTTATAATATAATTGATCATCAAGAAGCACAAACTTAAGGGCTTTGTACCTAAGTTTTCGGGAAACTTTCTATGATGGATCCCTAGGTAATCGGCTATTTCACACCTCCAATCATCAACCATTTGATCGGCATCCGAAGCACCTTTGTCTATAGCAAGAACTTCTTGGTTTTCTCGATATCCAGAAGCATTCTGAGCTAGCTTATTTGCCTCTTCATTGTGCCCCCTAGGGATATAATGTAAAGTCACCATTTGCAAGCCTTTCAAAAGTTCCCGGCATTCTTCATAATACTCCCTTAATATATCATTCTTGCACTCATATTGGCCAGTCAATTGGTTAATCACTAGCTCGAGAATCTCCAAAGATTTCGACAAAGAACAGCTTTTTACCTCTATAAGAAGCCGAAGCTCTCTAAGCAATGCCTCATACTCGCTTGATTATTAGTAACATAAGATTCAATGGGAATAGCATATTCAAAGGTTACTCCTCGTGGAGAAATCAAGAGAATACCAGCACCACCACCTTTGCCACAGGATGAACCATCGAAAAATAAAGTCAATGCTTATCATCTCAATAGAAAGATCACGATGTTGTGTAATAAAATCAGCAATAACTTGACCCTTTACCGCTTTTGCCGATTCATATTTTAAATCAAACTCGATAAAGCAAAAATCCACTTGCCAATTCTTCCATTCAAAATTGGCATTGATAGCATATGTTTTATTACATCGAAACTAGAAACTACCACGCATTTGGCATTTAATAAATAGTGCCAAAATTTGGTACACGAGTAAAACACACACAAACAAAGTTTCTCTCAGAGCGAATACCTTGTTTCGGATCCAAGAGTTTTCGGCTAAGATAAGCTATCACTCTCCCTTTCCTTCAAATTCTTGCATGAGGGCCGATCCTATTGTTAAACTATCGGCCGCCACGCATACAACTTGAAAGGCTTGTCAAGTTGTGGAGGTACCAAAGACTAGTGGCGCCTTCATGTACTCTTTGATTTCATCAAAAGCCTTTTGTTGTACGTCACCCCATATGAATTCTTGATCTTTCTTGAGCTTCAAAAGTGGAGAAAAAGGCAAGACCCTTTCTGATAGATTGGATATAAATCTTCTTACAAAATTAATCTTGCCAAGCAATGATTGTAACTCCATGAGATTAGTTGGAGGGACAACTTTATCTATCGCTTCCATACTCTTTTTCCCAACTTCAATCCCTCCTTTATGAACAAGAAATCCTAAAAATTCACCAGCCGAGACTCCAAAAGCACATTTATTCGGATTCATCTTCAAACCATGTCTTCTAGTACATTCCAGAGTCTTCCTTAAATCGGCTAAATGTCCTTCATGGTTTCTAGACTTGACCACCACGTCATCAATATAAATCTCTACAACTTTGCTGATCAACTCATGAAAGATGTAATTCATAGCTCGCTGATAAGTTGCACCGGCATTCTTTAACCCGAATGTCACGACAATCCATTCAAATAAACCAATATGCCCTGGGGCACCTAAAGGTCGTCTTTGAGATATCTTCTATTGCCATGAAAATCTGGTTATAACCAGCATTTCCATCCATGAAGCTGATGACTTCATATCCGGTCGCTGCGGCTCTACTAACAAATCGGCAATCGGCATTGGGTACCCATCCATCGGAGTAGCTTTATTAAGATTTCTGAAGTCTATGCATACCTCATCTTTCCATTCTTCTTGTATACAGGAACTATATTTGAAATCCATTCTGCATACCTGTATGGCCGAATGAAATTTGCTTCCAACAATCTTTCGATCTCTTTCTTCACATCGGCCAATACCTCCTCTTTATAGATCCTTCGTGGAGGTTGTTTGTAAGGACGATATCCGGACTTAATAGGTAATCGATGTTCAACAATAGAACGATCCAATCCGGGCATCTCTATATAATCCCAAGCAAAACAATCTTTGAATTCCTTTAAAAGGGCTATCAACCGTGATTTATACTCCGGATTCAAACTTGCACTAATGTACATCGGCCTTGGCTTAGTACCATCACCAACATCTATTTCTTCTAACTTGTCGGTCGACATAAAACCATGCCCAAGCTTTCCTTTGTTGCCATCGATTGGGTTACCCATTAAAAATTACTTGTGAGCCGATTTGCTTGGATCGGCCGTTGATCCTTGTTGAAGACATTCACGGGACCTTCTCCCCACACTTTGCCGAAAAAAAACAATCAATGCCATCATACTCCCAATAAGCAGGCTCCGAAGCAGCAACACTTACGGAATCATCAGCGTGAACTACTTCAATGTTATCTCCAACCCATTGAATAAGAATTTGGTGCAAGGTTGAAGGGATGCAACAATTGGCATGGATCCGTCTCTTCCCAAAAGCAAACTGTATGCCCCTTGCCATCAATGACAAAGAAAGTAGTGATCAAAGTCTTTGATCCAATCATCAACTCAACATGTATAGCTCCCTCGAGTATCGAAAGGATTGCCGGCAAAATCTCTGAGAACCATGTCAGTCTTTAACAAGTCTTCACTTGTCATCCCAAGCTTCCTGAAGGTAGTATATGGCATGATATTGATGGCAGCCCCTCCATCAACAAACATCTTGGTCAGAGGCTTGCCGTTGACATATCCTTTTAGATAAAGTGGCTTCAAATGGCGATATTTGGTCGGCTTGTCGAAAATCGCCCGTCAGGTCAATACAAGCTTTGGGCCATCAAATCTTAAAACTTCGCCTCATCAAAATCGGAATACACTTCTTCTTGGACATCTTGGTTTTCAGGAGCTATAAATTCTGATGGGAGGAAGAAAGCCATACATGCGTCACTTGAGGGTCCATGCTCATCGGGTTTCTTCTTAGGACGCCATATCGGCTTCTCCTCAGCATCTGCTTGCTTCAGTTCTTTGTTTCTTAAGCGCTGAACTCTCCTCTTTCGACTCTTTCTCAGTCCTAGAGGGCATCACTGTCCTTTTTGCCAGATATATTCATGGGGACCTTCCCCTTCGTTGTATCCTTTATAATGAGTCCAACGTTGATCTGCAAACCTCTTCCTTGGCTGATTTTCAAAATTGCCTATTTTTAGGCGCCGATCGTCCTCAGAAAACTGCATTCCAAGTCTTTCATAGACCGATCGGCGGTTAACTCGAGACTGTCTGTACCCGAAATACTGATCACTGCATTCGGGGCAATTGTTTCTAGCAGGCAACTTCAAGCCTTCGTTCCAGCAATGTTTAAAGAATGAACACCCCCAATGAGACTGCTCCATCTCTCTCACATGCTCTTCTTGCTCTCTACGGTATACCTCTTCTTCGTATCTCCGGCGTTCCTCTATAAACCTTTGTTCTTCATAATATTCCTGTTCTTGCTGCCTTTGCCATTTGTTCAGCAAAATACGCGATGTTACCCTAGGCTTAGAACTTTCACCTCTTTCGATTCGGCTATTCTTGAACCGAACTTTTTGCTTTAGCTCTTCACTTGTGATTTGCTGATCAGGGTCGATAGTGCCATTCTTCTTTGCTCTGTTAGAGGTTAACACCTTCACCTTGCCTTTACCTTTAGAATCATCTCTGAAACCATATTCACAGAGAGAAAGAAATCATATTCTGAGGAAAAGGCTGACCATCAATCTTCATCTTGCCATCGAACTTCAGATGTCCCTCCTGGATAGCCTTTTGAATCCGCACTCTGAACACTCGGCAATCATTGATGGAGTGAGAATTAGTGTTGTGGTAACCATAATACTTCTTGTCTTTCACTCCTTTAGGACGCAGCATAGGATGTCCATCTGGCAGTTTAATGCGTCCTTCCCTTACTAACAGATCAAAGAGCTTGTCAGATTTGGAGACATCAAAGTCATAAGTTCCTTTTTGTTGCCTCAACCAGCGTTGGCTAACTTGAGTAGGCTCCTTTGCCCAAGTCAATTCAGCTGCAGCTATCTCGTCATCATCATCATATTCAGCCGTTTCTTCCAGAAAACTTTGATACATTTCACTGGCAACATTTCCCTTTTGGAAGCGGTTATCTCTCTTGAACCCCTGAGCTTGATTACTCATAGCGGCCAGCCGCTGTGAGAGTTGTCCAAGGTCATCAAACTCCATGCCGAACAGTTTCTCTCTGACATTCGGCTGCATGCCTGCTATCGCCATCCCAGGCAACTGATCATCTGGTAAATTCAATGAATAGCAAAGGTTCTTGGTCTCTCTAAACCTGCGAAGATACTCCTGCGGTGTTTCATTAGCTCTCTGTCTCAGACTCATGAGGTCGACCAGCTTCTTTTCATTAGTGCCGGTGAAAAAGTAGGCATGGAACTTCTGTTCTAACTCTGCCCACGTACCAATGGAATGGGCCGGCAATGAGGTAAACCATGTAAAAGCTGGCCCTGTGAGAGACAAAGAGAAATACCGAATCCTCCAAGCTTCATCTGTGGAAGCCTTCCCAAGCTGCATCAAGTACCGACTGATATGCTCCAAGGTGCTAGTATCATCTTGACCAGAAAACTTAGTCAAGTCTGTTGGAGGCTTCACTCTTGAAGGAAGTGCTACTCTATTATACTATTCCGGCTAAGGAGACTTGTAAGAATAAGACTAATTCTTTGGTTTTAGGCCGAACTGATGCTGCATCATATCAGCCATCCTGTGCATTATCAGATCTACGTCTGAATTTGGAGTTCCACGTGTTTGCCTTCCAGAAGGTATTCCTGATGTACTTTTGTACCCTGGATTCGGTAAAGCATCCAGAGCGGTATAATCAATAAACTCCTAATATCCATCTCCATATATATTCCTCTGCAATCTGTTTGATGCTGGAGATACTTTGAAAGCTGATGGGGGTACGTCTCCCCGTTGTACCAAATGTCACCGGCCATAAGCGGGGAGGCTGTTGTCTCTCATGAAGTGCTGTTTCACCTTTATTTGAGCCAGATGCTCCCTCATCTCCAGCAGGCTTTTCTTGGTATTTTGGTGGATTGAAAAGCGTTGGTCCGCGGATTGGACCTGCATTCTCTTCAAAATACTTATCAGCCGTTGGGCCGAAAGTGTTAACCATGATTGCACGAAAGGTGTTCAAGAAGGCTGTATTATGATTTGTAATAGTTTCTCCCAGAGCTTTGTGAACCAACTCTGACACCTTTTGAGCCTCTTCTTCTTCAGTGTAATCAGATTGATGTGGAAGAAGAACCCTTGGCAACGATTGTTTCTGGAGGACCTTATTGCTTTTGTTTTTGCAGAAGGACATCAAACACTTTTGCCGAAACTGATCACATGCTTGTTGTACCAACTCCCTTGAATTTTCTGGCAATTCATCCAAAGTTACATCGAAACATGATTGTTGTTGATTTCGATTATCTTGAACAACGGCGTCCCACCGGGCGTGCCAAAAAGTGTGTTGACACGAAACGTGACGCATCAGAAAATCGCACACACGGCAAGCCGGAAAAGCGTGGCTTCAATCGGTGCCCTGGATGGTTTGGAGATCCGAAAGCGTGCGGTCGGTTTGACCTGAAAACCGACAAGGGATAAAGATCATTAAATACAAAATCGAACGTGTGCGGGTGAGACCGCATAGCCTCGTATATACGGCCCTGAAGCCACTTACGACGACATACGCTTATAAGAGCTGTCTGCCAATCATGCATGTGATTCATTCGATTGATATAAAGACAGAACACGTAAAACATTGATTGCCGATCACACGTGCATGAAAAGACATGTTTGAACAAGTGAAAGTTAATTACGAAGTTGAAGCATAACCAAGATCGGCCAGACTAGCCGACTTCGGAGTCCATGAAGAAGGAACATACAAGCTAGCACGAGCAAACCTAATAAAAACTTGTATCCGCCGCACGACACTCAGCTTTATTATGATTGAAACGCACTTGACATGTAAGAACCCGCAACATGTAACAATCTAGATTGATCTGATTCGGCTATATAAGCATACGATCTACTTATCACGACAACATGAGGATAAAGATATTTAAAGAGCAAATAGATCTATAAAGATAAAGAGCCGAAACTAATCAATCTAGATTGGGCAAAGAGTGTTACAAAAATATAAACATTAAAGACATGCAACACATGATAACTTAATAAATCTATTAGATCTTGCCAAATCTAATAAAGCCGATAACTGTCTTGCTTCGCTAAGCTACCAAGCGGACGCCTGCCGCACGGCCATCTAGTCGAGATAAACAAAGCGTAAACAAAGACTTCTTGATTATCAAGCGTACGCTTTGCCGCACGGCCATCCAAATCGAGATAAACAAGACTACTTGCATCAAGATCTAAATCCACCGCATGATACTAGACATGATAGCAAGGTTGTCGGTACTTACGGAGGTCGACGGATCGATGGCTCCTCTCGAAGAAACTCGACGACACGACAAAGGACTCGAAACTTGGCATGGGGCCAGTTGTATTGATTTGATTGTGAATGTTCTTTACAATGGTCGAGGGCTTATATTTATACCCCGGACATAACATGAATCCTAAGAGATTACGATTACACAATATATTAAAGATAACTCAAAAGCATGGCGACTCCTAGCTTTAATCCTCCTTGGAGTCCTCGATTATCACGTTCCTCGCCTTCTATTCGGTTTTCTGCTCGCCACCTTTTACTTCCCGAATGGAGTCACCGCCTCCAAGGATAGCCGACCGCACGAATGCTTGCCGAATCGTCCAGAGTCAGCCGACCGCACAAGCGTTGCCGAATCACTTAAAGTTAGCCGATTGCGCAGGTGTTGCCGAATGCTCTGAACACTTGCCTCCTCGTGAGCTTGTTGCACTGGCCCACCTGTCATCTTCTCGGCCTTTACCAAAATCCAGTGTTAACAAAAAAAGCCACCGTCGAATAGTGAACCTATTAGACTACCAAATTCTATTTAATTTTTTTAGACGGCTCATTGATGCTGACTATCACATGCACATATATGGTGTGCAGATTTGTAACTTCCAAATATACTGATATTGACAGTTGGGCACGCCCGTGCTCAAGGATGCCCTATCAAATGAAGTTTTCTGTTGTTGCGCTAGGTTTCATGGTGCTTTCTTTTTATTTTAGTATCATAGGGGTCACACAAAAGATTTTTTTTTTTAGATCTGGAGGGGCTGTAGCCTTTACAAAAAAAAATTGTTAAACAAGTCAAGAGAGTTACAAGACCAAGAAAACAAAGCAAAAAGAAAAAGGAGACTGACAAAGAGATTACATAGAAGAATCTGCGCCTGCAAATTTTGGATCGCTTCATGATTTATCATCCTCGTTTTCCTGAAAGGTATCATCCTTGTTTTTTTTTTTTTTAGATAAAGGATACTTTATACCCGGCTTCATCTACCAAAAGGTAGAATCAGACTAATTTTTACAAAGTTAAACCACGGTACATGAGAACCAGCACACAAACGTTCACACCGACACTGAGAGATAACAAAAACAAGAATAAATTCCAATAAATCTAGTTGATAACCATCCATTGGATCTGAAAAAATGCAACGCTGACATCTCCGTGAACCCGGACAACATGCAGGAGTTGCCCTTGTAAACCCTCACGCCGCTGCGCCTTGCCCATTGCCGAAGCCGGTGAGTTCCCCCGAATAGTACCCGCAAAAAAAAAGTTTTCGGTCTACACTTGTTAAAAACCACCTTATTTCTTGTTAACCAAATTGTCCAAAGATAACGCGGCTGCTGCGATTAATAAGAATGCATTATAATTGGCATCCCCTTTTAGACCAATTATTAAACAAATCGTCCAAGTTATACAGAGGCGATAAACCAAATATTAAATGCACAAAGCGCCACAAAAACTTGGCATAATGACAGTCAAAAAAGAGATGATGAATACTCTCTAGAGAATGATAGAAATTACAGCTTAAATCACCATTCCATTCACGTATGGCTAAATTATCTTTGGTTAAAATGACCCCTCTTTTTAAATACCATAAAAAAAATCTTTATTCTCGAAGGTATTTTGATTTGCCAAATATCTTGTGACATCCTAACCCCATTATTAATTAGCGTAGCATACATGGATTTAACCGAAAATACTCCTGATGAATGTAAAGCCCATACAAAAGAATCTTGTTCCTCTTGTAAATTTACATCAAGTAAGGATGCAACAATCTGTTCAGTCCCCCGCAAGTTCCTACCCACCAGATTGTGGCGGAAGGAAACATTAAGTGGAACCGAAGCCAACACTTTGCCAACCCGAATCTTGTTTTTCTTCGTACTATGTTAAACAACGAGGGGAATTTATCTTTGAGTGGTTTGTTACCTAGCCAAGTATCCACCCAAAACCGAGTTTGTGACCCATCCTTTACATGGAATGAGCCATAGTTCATAAAAATCTCCTTTACCTTCATCAGTCCTATCCAAAAGTGGAAATCCGAAGACTTTTTGGAGCATCCTCCTAAGGTTTTATCCTTTATATATTTGTTCCACAGTAGTTATTGCCACATCCCTTCCTCATTCATTAGCTTAAAAAGCCACTTGCTCAACAAACACTTATTTTGTAATTTCAAATTGAGAATACCAAGGTCCCTTTGATTTTTTGGTTGGCATAAAACTTTCCACTTAGCCAATCTATACTTTTCGTTTGTGGTGGTCACTCTACCAAGTAGAATCGGATCTAAAACAATCAATTTTCTCTAATACCCCTTTGGGAATTTCAAAAAGACATCATAAACATCGGTAAACTAGAGAGCACCGAGTTTATTAGGACCCGATCGGCCCCCTACCGACAAGTAACTTCCCTTTCCAACCACTCAACTTTTTCTCTATTCTATTTTCAATGACTTGCCAATATTTATTACTCAGTTTCCTAGTATGCATGGGTAAACCAAGATATCGGAAAGGAAACTTTCCGATCTTACACCCAAACAATTGCGAATAGAACACTTCGTGATCGATGCATTACCAAAGCAAAAAATCTCACTTGTATAAAAATTAATTTTGAGCCCCGAGAGTTGCTCAAGAGTACTCAAAATCAATTTCATGTCATCAGTATCATCCGCATACTGGAGTATAGACAAACTATCCTGGATGAGATTAGGGATAACTCCCTCTACCTGGCCCGCTTCTTTAGCTCTAGCAATGAGTATGGCCAACATGTCCACCACTATATTAAATAGTATTGGTGACATAGGGTCACCTTGCCTTAAGCCCTTCTTGTTTGGAAGTAAGAACCAAGTTGATCATTCACCTTAATATTCACATTCCCACCTTGCGTAAATTGCTGCACCCAAGAACACCACTTTTGGGAGAAGCCCTTCATTCTAAGTGTTTGTTGTAGGAAGCTCCACTTTACTTTATCATACGCCTTCTCAAAATCTATTTTAAATATTATACCATCTTTCTTTTTGGAGTGAAGCTTATGGATCGTCTCGTGAAGAATTACAGCACCCTTCATAATATTTCTGCCTGGTAAAAAGGCTGTTTGAGTTGGTCTTATTACCTTCTGCGCAACTAAAGTAACTCTGTTGGTTGCCTAAAGATTTTGAAAGAGACATTCAACAAACATATCGGTCTATATTGTTGCATGACTTTCGCATCCTGGTTTTTTGGTAATAAGATTATAGTTCAAAAATTGAGACTATTCAAAGGCAAATTTCCCTCATGGAATTCTATGAACAGTAGCAACAAGCCAACATGGTTATTTTTCTATTGGAGTTGGAAATTTCTAAAGCAACCGCTCCGATACACGCGATAAGACACCGTAGCCTGTCGGACCAAGTCTACGACCGGGGTGGGTCAACTATCTTAAACACTATTGTCCTGTCCTTTTTCATATAGTCTCGGTCATTTTATTTTTTGTGGCTACATATGTCTTTTAGTAATCTCGTTAAGGAATCGACACCGACGCATTCAACCGCAACCTTAATCAGCAAGGCTTGTGCTTGTTAACTATGGCTTCTTTCAGAATTGCTTAATTCATTGGAATTAGGTTGCCTAACTTTCCCCTTCTCCAATCTCCTTCATGCTTCATAAGCCTAGCCTCTCGTCCAAAGATTACTGTTTTATTCTCTGCTTCTACAGAGCGAATCAAGCCGGCCTCCCCACCCAAGGATTCTTCTGTCCTTGGACGGAGAGATCGAAACCATGGAGGCTCCGATGAGTTCCTCGCTAGGCTCCATGGGTCCGCTGCTCAGGAAGCTCGACAGCCTGCTGCTGTCTCCTGATGGCAGCAGGCTGCCCAAGTTGTTCAAGAGCCGGATCGAGAGCCTCAAAATGGATCTTGTTGAAGATATCGTCAACCCCCTGGTGGAGCTATCGGAGGAGAAGGCTCCGGATCCGACGGCCAAGTGCTGGATGACCGAGGTGCGTGAGCTGTCCTACGACATAGAGGACAGCATCGACGAGACTATGGCCGCCAGATCTGGAGCCAACAGGAACAGCCGCTGGCGCAGGGTTGGTTGTGCTAAGGTTGCTCGGCTGCCAAGAACGAAGCGGAGCACGAGGATTCACAAGGTCGCACAGCTCTGGCTGGATCTGGTGCGGGAGGCAATTGATCGTCGCGAGAGGTATCTGCTGGAGGATGATGATAGGTCCGACTCCAGTACCACGTTTGTGTTCTCCGCGCAAGCTGTCAGCGTCGACAGCTCGGCGGCAGACAACCCCAAGATGGAGCATGCATCTGGATCCAGCCGCCGGGTTTCACGGCACCGGCATCGGAAGCAAGCAAAGCACAGGACTGCTGTGCGGGGGCAGAGTGATGAGAGGCAAGAAATGTATCAGCAGCCTGAAGATCATAGCGCGAGCGTTCGGAATAACCATCCCTCCGGCACGGAGCAACGTGAGCTTCCATGTCCAACACGGTACGAGGTCTTCAACCTCGTCGGCATGGATGACGCAAGGATCGTCCAACTTAAGAACAGGATCAAAAATCGTGGAGATAAGCAGGACTTGGAAGTTTTGTCTATTGTTGGACAAGGAGGGATTGGGAAGACCACACTTGCGAAGCAATTATACCAAGAGCTTGGAGGACAATTCGTGTGCCGCGCTTTTGTGCGCGCTTCGCAGAAGCCTAACATCAGGAAGATCCTGTGGGATGTTCTTGCTCAAATTCAGAGTCATCAACGACCGACTCGTGCATGCAGTGTGCAAAGCCTCATTGACAACATCCACGGATATCTAAAAGATAAGAGGTACAGTATCATACTCTCTCTTTGTTCCCCGTCACAATTTTACCCTCGGCGCTCTGCATCACTAGAATCCTTTTATTGTGTGACAGAGGTTGCAGTAGATAGATTTTCGTTCTTCATCCTCTCTGCTCACCTCAACACGAAATCTAACATAGAAACATAGATGGCTTATACCTAGCCAATGTTGGATTGCTGGCGACACCAAAATATAGCCATAAACTGTCTCCTAGAATCCTTTTACTAAAACAGGGCACTATGTTGTTATTTATTCTATTTTCCTTTTCTTTTCTTGTTTTTATGTTTTGCAATTGAGTTTTACATTAATAATTTCATTCCTCGCTCAAAAATTCCTTTGTATGATTCTAGGAATTTTTTTACACTAAATAGTACCGCTCCCACAGGGAGTCGAACGTTATAGTGCTACTGAGGCTACAGGTGCTTTCGCATTGTTCTAGGAATATGCATACTTTGTTCTGTTAACTTAATTGTATTAGGTGAACTTAGATAACTGGTGACTCTAATGGTGACTTAACATGTTGTCGAAACACAAGTGAGAATGAAGATTTAGTAAATTTTCAACTAACTCCTAGATGCACATTAATTGTTTTTTAAGTTTGGAAAAATCAGCTTCACGAAAAAAAAACTGGTTGCTGTACAAATGATTATCCCTTTATTTGTGCCTACTTGTGAGGTCTACAATGTTTCACTAAGCACCATTGGTTTTAACTTGAGCAAATGTTCCTAATTACTTTGTATTATTTTCAGGTACTTCATCGTGATTGAAGATTTATGGCAAACAACCGTATGGGATATTGTTGTTAGAGCTTTCCCTCAATCTAATAACTGCAGTAGGATTCTTATAACAACGGAAATGGAGGATGTAGCTCTAGAGTGTAGTGGTGATCAGTCTGATTGTCTTTTAAAGATGAAGCCTCTTGGTGATGTTGACTCTACAAAGTTGTTCATGAACATAGTATTTGGTTCTGAACTCCAACAAAGTGACAAAGTCTTGGATGAAGTATCGTATGAGATTACAAGGAGAAGTGGTGGTTTACCACTTGCAACAACTTGTGTAGCCGGTTTGGCAAGAGTTTCGGCAATCCAACAGACCCTACTGGGGACTTGGTCCAATATAAAGAATTTCTTATCTGCCACATTGACAAGTTCAGGAACTAAAGAGATGATGAATGAAATTCTACACTTTTGCTACGATAGTCTTCCTCAACATCTGAAGACATGCCTGCTATATCTTAGTATGTATCCAGATGGTTACATAATCTCAAAGACTGCTTTGCTTAGGCGGTGGATAGCTGAAGGTTTTATCTGCACAGCTTCAGAAAAAGACACAGAAGAAATTGCAGACAACTATTTCAATGATCTGGTCAACCGCAGACTGATACTTCCTAATCGTATCAAGCACATTGATGGAGTCATATCCTGTAGAGTAAACCAAATGGTACTTGATATGATTAAGTGCAAGTCCAAAGAAGCGAACTTTACCACAGTGACAGATTATCCTCATATCACAGCAGGGCTTTCGACCAAGGTTCGTCGATTATCACTCCAGCTAAGCAGTGCCAAACATGCCTCCAGACCATCAACTGTAGCAATGCCCCAAGTTAGATCGCTCGCATTTTTTGGACTCCTTGAGTGTTTGCCTGTGATTGCTTCATATAAATTCAAGCTTATCCGTGTTCTAGTCCTTGAAGTTTGGAGCGAACACAATGGATGCACTAGTCTAGACCTCACAAGACTATGTACATTGCTTCACCTGAGATATGTGAACATCACCAGTGATATAACAGTACAACTTCCTGACGAGATGGCAGGGCTACAGCACCTGGAAACTTTCCAAGTAGATGCAAGAGTATCTTCAGTTCCGCTGGACATTATTGATCTCCCGAGGTTGTCCCATCTCCGAATCAAAGCTGAGATCGAACTGCCTGACGGGATTGGCAGCATCAGATCTCTCCACACGCTGCAGTATTTTGACCTTGCACATAACTCTGAAGATAACGTGCGAAGCCTTGGTGATCTGTCGAACCTGCAGAGTCTTCACCTCAGCTGTTCGACAGCAGAATCTGAGGAGCATCTGAAGAGGAACCTGGATGCTCTGTCCACTTCTGTTGGGAAGCTGGGTGACCTCTATTCACTCACCCTGGCTCCCGGAGCTTCGGGTGCTGCAAGAATACCCTTGGAAGGATCCATCATCGCCTCCTCTGTCCCAGAATGCATCAAGAAGCTCGAGTTGTCGCCACAGATCAGCATCTTCACCAGACTCCCCAAGTGTATCGGAAGGCTCTGCCAGCTCCGTGTTCTTAAAATTTCTGTCAGGGAGTTGCTAAGAAATGACATCGATCGTCTCAGTGAGTTACCTGCTCTGGTTGTTCTCACCCTCCACGTTCAAGTAGCCTGTGTGGGAGCGGTCGTCATCCGGAGCGCATCGTTCCCAGCTCTCAGGTACTTCAAGTACAGGTCTGGTGTGCTTAGCATGGTGTTCCGGGCAGGAGCAATGCCCAATCTTGAGTGTCTCAAGCTAGGATTCCAAGCAAAGAGGGGGAAGCAATATGGCCGGATGCTTGGTGGAGTCGAGCATCTTGGACATCTCAAAGAGATCACCGGAGAAATCGGCATAGCCACCGGTGCTAATGAATCAGACAGGAGGGCTGCGGAGCCCGCTTTCCGCGACGCCATTGAATTATCTACTCAGAAATGGTGTGCCGTCAGTGGACATCCAAGGTTTCCAAGCGTCCGTGTGAAATTGGCAGACAGCTGGGTGATGCTTGAGGAGGAAGGCCATGGAGGTGGAGCCACCACGGCGGACAGGGACCTAGTTTGTGAAAATCTGCCTTTCCCGCCTGTTCTGCTGCCTGATGTGATCTCCTTCACTAGCCCAGTGGACACCTGCCGTTGCTCTGCTGTGTGCAAGGCCTTCCATGCAGTGGCGTCAAGTGATGAAGTGTGGGGCCGCTTCATTCCAGCAGACTGCAGTTCCATGCTCACTCGTGCAGTCGATCCTATCGACTTAGACTTCGCATCTACCAAGAAGGAGCTCTTCACGACCCTCGCCGAACAACACATCCTCATTGACGAAGGAAACAAGGTGACTACACACATCCTGTAACACCTCCTGTCCGTGGCAATACTTGCGTCTCTAACTTCGATAATTAATACTGTAATTTCTATGTCAATATATCATCAACTGCTAAAATATCATGCTGTGTTAAACATATGTAAAACACAAATGCTAAAACATATGCGAAACACAAATAATACTACTTAGTAAAAATTTAGAGTTTGAACATTTATTTGCAATAATCCCTTAAACACAAACCGGCAGAGCAGTACTCATTGACATCATCCCCTTTTGGTTTCATATTTGTTTCACACTCTAAAAAGGAAGTTTCATTGTTACAGTTTTCAACAAAACCAGACCAAAAATCCACCATTGAACTGTCTTTGAGGCATATACCAGTTGGCCTAATATTCTTTATGAAAACAGAGTTTTTGGTTGGATAGAAATCATTGGGCATTGCATGGGGAGATACGTTCCAGTACTGGAGGAGGACTGCCTCTCGTGATTCAAGGTTTGTTTGACTACAACATCAAAACTAGAAGGTTGCTAACAAGTGAACGTTCATTAATCAAACTTTCCAACTCTATAGCCACGTTTATATAAAAAGCACAATAACATCTACAGCATAAAATTATTTCCGCCAAATCCACAATGGTATAATCCTTCATAGTGGACTTATTTGTATTATAGATGTTTTTTTTTTAATAAAACAGGAGGGGTTTGAGCCCCCACTGTATAGTCAAAACCATAAACTTGTTTTATTTGTAGTCCGTGATTGTGTCCTTGGGCGAAACTTTGTAATAATTGGCCTAAATCTATCAGTTGATAAATAAAGCTGGATATAAACTATCCTTTATCTAAAAAAATAAATTAAAATTGAGAAGCAGCAAAAGTTGTTAATATAGACTTTGCCAAGGTTAATATAGACTTTGCCAAGGTTAGAAAAACAAGAAAAACAACTCGTATCATAGATGTTAATATAGACTTCGCTAAGGTTAGAAAAGTTTGACTTAGTATCAATATAAAAGCTCTTACATGCTAGAAAACCCGCCTCCCCTCGTGTTCGTCTTGCCTTGCTTTTGTGCTTTGGCAGGAAGAAAAGTCTTGAATTGCTTTTGTGCTTTCTTGCAAATATTCGTATTTTAATATTTCAATATATAATCAATTTGGCAGGTCCTACTGTTTTGCTGAAAGAAAAATATTTCAAGGTTTACCAAAAAGATATTGTCATGTTTTCGGAAAACTAGGGACTTGGTTCCTGTGTTCCTCAACAGTTATAGATTTGAAATATTCTAAAATAGTTCAAGTAGGTCATTAAAAATATTAGCAAGAATTATTTCATATATTCTGAGCAGTATTATCTACATAAAGAGCCTCCCTAAAACTAGGGAAAATGTCTCACTAGGTGCTTACTGCTTTAGTTCTTGTCAATTTAGTTCAAGTTCTATCACTTGTGCAAATCACTGGAGCAAAGCAATCTCCTGGAGCAATCTCTGTTTTCTAAACAGAGCAGCCATTTATCTGCCCCTCCTGCTTGCATTGCTTCAGGAAGCACCTTTTTTTAGGTAAATTATATAGAAGCGCTCCCGCTACCAACATACAGCACCAGTATGCAATGATTCTAAATTTATTTTTGGAAGACAAGAGAAGGAAAACAATTTGATATAATATCGCTCCCGTTCGATCTACTGTAGATTTCATTGATAACAGACTTTAGATTTGTAGCTGATGACATGTTTTGCCAAGATGGTAACATATAAGGTGCACATAGCCTACCAAATAATTAACAGGTTTGATTGACTTAGAACAACTAAAGTTCATTATTGTTTTGAACTACAGAAGTATATTTCTTGTCGAAATATCAAGTGCATTCTTAAGGAATGTATGGATCTTCCATTTCTCAGTTCCTAAAAAGCCACAGCTTTCTGTTTTGATTAACAGGTTCGAAGAAGTAGCTGAGCTCATAGATGTCTGTTGGTTAGACATAACTGGTACCATTGACTGCAGAGAGCTGTCACTCAACACAACATACACAGCATATCTGGTCTTCAGCCTAAGAGACAGATCCTATGGGTTGGACTCTCAGGAGGCATGTATTACCATTGCTGGTGAAGTATCCGCAAGGCACACCGTCTCCTTGCATGCTCGCGCAAGGTCGCAGAGGAGAAGACTGGGATCAAGCTCCCGCTACTGGCTGCAGCATCATGAATGGGAAAATGATGAGAACAAGAAGAATGAGGACGACGAGGACGAGGAAGTAGAGGAGGAAGAAGAAGAAGACTATTTATTGGTGGAGGACCAAGAGGATGACGAGAATGAGGATAGTGAAGAAGAGGAAGACATCGATATAGATGCGGAGGAGGATAAGAATGAGGACGATGATGAGAAGTATGTGGAGGAGGAAGAAGACGACAGTGATGTGGAGGTAGAGAAGGACAAGGACAATGAGAATGAGGAGTCTGGGACTGAAGATGAGGAACAATACATTGAGGAGGATGATGGGGAGGAGGAAGAGAGCGATGATGAGTTGGAAGAGGAGGAAAATGACTTCCCGCATTTTCACCTTCGAATCGATGGTGCTCATAGCATGCGAGAAACGCCACCTGACGACACTGGTGGCAGAAGTAATCTACTGGATTCACTTGAAGATGAGCAAGAGGAAGAAGATATTGTGCGTTACCCACGAGTAAGGGGCGACGGATGGATGGAGGTGACAATGGGGGACTTCTACATTGGAAATCTAGATGATGGAACCATCGAAATCCGTTTGAAGGAGCACACAAGCCTGAATTGGAAGTCAGGGCTCATCGTAGAGGGTGTTGAAATTAGACCAAAAATTCAGTGTGACAACCAGGCAGCATCTTCTTAGTTTCAGTTTCTTCTAATTTGACCAAAAATTCAGTGTGACAACCAGGCAGCATCTTCTTAGTTTCAGTTTCTTCTCATTTAAATCAGGTCTATTAATTGTCTGGTCGTTTTCTACCAGATGCGATTATAATTTGTTAACTGACCAGTCATTATTCAATTCAGTGTAATAAAATTTGCATTTGAAGTCAAATGACACGAGGTCAATACTAGCTACTGGATCTCGCAATCAGTACTACTGCAATAGGTGTAGTATAGCGAGATGTAGTGGGGGTGAGAGAGAGCCTCATCAATGAGGTACGGTGTAATAACATTACCTATTTTTTAAGGGTCTCTCTAGCTATCTGATGACATATTTCTTGTATCAAAATCTATCAGATTTTTCACCAATTAAAAGATGACAGCTCACCTAAATAAAATCTGACAGAAAATAGACATACAAATTTGTCAAAATCAACATTTGCAGATCCAAATCCAACATCCAATAACAGGGGAGAAAAGGAACTGATAGAAAAAGAAACTTCTTAGTTCGGAAGGCAGCAAACTGCCGACAATATTGACAGTTCGGAACCCGTTCCTTGCTAGTAGCTGTTATTAGTTATTACTACTGCAGTATTAATAGCAAAGAAATGAGCTGAATACATTGCATCAGATAGCAAACGTTTGACCATACAAGTAGCTGAAAATCTGCAAGTAGGGGCTGCACGCAAGCAGCCAGAGCAAACCATTGACCTGAATCTTCAGGCACCACAGGCATTTCATAAGTAGCTCGATCTGCTTATCAATTTATTTATCTACAAAAAGAACAAACTTCAGCACTGTTTATCAATTTTCAGGAAAATATTCAAACCGAGCACAGTAACTCCTCCCGTGCGTACACAGTGTACCAGTGGACTCCTCCTTCCTCCCTGCTTCTCCTGACGCCTTAACCCCAACCCCTCACGCACCGGAGCACATATGGCGGCGACCATGGCAGACGGCGGCGCCAAACCCGCCGGTGCAGACGCGGTTCAAGGTCTAGAGCACGGTAGACACTAGAATAACGGCAGCGCTACATCCAGGGGCTCACCACGACCCTAGAACAACGACCAGCGATGGCAGGGACGCAGCGGATCTAGGTCGACGGCGTTGGAGATGAAGACGGCGGCGTGAACCCGATGACGAGACGGCGTTCCGGCGAACCCTGTGTCATAGGGATAAATGATCGAGCCGATCACGATCAGGACATCAAGAGACGAGCTCAGAGCATCACACGGCAAGACAAATGGCTCACTAGAACGGCCAGTCGACGATAAGCCCGAGCTCGGCGGAGCTCTGGCCGTCCGCGGGGAAGAAGATGGCCTGCTGGGCGATTCCGGTGATGCCAAAAGACGCAACAAGATTCAATCGGCTCGCAAGGGGGCAACGGAGCTAGTGGCAAGTGTAATTTGACAACGACTGAGGGACGAGGACGAATTTGCAGTGGAATACAATTCGGCCGACGACGAGCAGGAGGAAGAAAAGAAAGAGACGACGGCCGGTGTGGGCTATTTAAAGGCGAAGGTGGCAAGGAGAGTTGGCCAGCGTTTTCGCGAGCTCCACCACGCGGCCAATAGCACGTCACCATGCGCGCAAAACCCAGGCGGCCGTTCCCGTGACGCCGGCGAGAAGAAGAAAGAAGATAGGAGAGCGACGGCGAGCTGGACGATGGCTAGCAACGGTATGGGCAGCGCGCGGCCCTCCAATCTCTCCCTGTACAGCGCAACGTGATCAACCACGCGGGCGCGGCATGGCAGCAGCGGCAAATCGGCGGCCAGCATGTTGCCGGCGACGAGAACGTGCTTCTCGGTGCACTGTTCACTGACTGAAACCCCATTTTTCCCTCCTCTCTAACTCTTTGCTCAAGCACCCAAATGGGAGACCAATCTCTCTACTGTGATCTGCTATGTGTGCTCTACAAATTTGCTTTAAACATCAAGAGCTAATTGCAGACCGTTTACAAAATATAAAGCATCAAACCTACCTAAAAACACACTGAAAAACTGAATTCAGTTAACCAAGTGTCAATTACAGTGATTAGCTATTTTCAGCATTTAATTTAGGGCTAACCATTAATCCAACCAATTACACATTATATCATGGTACAAGCTTTGTACTAACAAGTGATGCAACAGATGGCATGATTTTATTTATGAAAAACAATTTTGCAGAGCCTTGAAATCTAAATAAATTAAATGCAACACCAGACATTTTCAAAGCCATTCCCATCTTCATAGGCTACTGTTTGAGCAAGTTAACATAAGATTTAGGTCTGGACCCTTTAATAAAGTTTGTAGCATATGGTTTAAACAACAACTTTTATTTAGCGTTCCACACCAAAAAGTGAGTAGAACATAAAATTATACTTTAAGGTATTTAGCAACATGATAAAAGCATAATGTAACATTATCATCTCATGAAGGCATGTTTTGGTCAAAGTTTGAAAACAAACCCTACTTCATATCAAAATTTAAAACATTTTAAGTCATGTTTAAGGTCATTTAACAAACATGCATGTTGCACATATAAAACTTGCATAATCACATGCTTTTAATGAAATGCATAATGATGCTTATGCTTAATGCAATGCCATGCAAAATGTAATTAACACTTAGAGTGTTACAGTGTGCATACGGGTCGGATGCTCATATTTCTCTGTAGACTTTGAGAGACCCTAGATGTCCTATTGTCATGGGTCGACCATTTTTTAGCACCATAAAGGTTGTCATCTACATAGACAGTGCAAAGATCTTTTCCCATTGCCCCACTAGGAGATTTAACATTGTCATGCACTGCCGGATTCAACTTTTTTGCCGAATGCCCCAGACACTCGGCAAAGCCTATACCAGTACACTACACACTCACATGTATTTGTATTCCATTTGGGTTTTCTAAATATTATACTAAACCAAGTAAAAATTGCTTGTTTGAGGCCCTAAACGAATTTAAATAAAAAATTATCAACAACAAGGTTTCATAACTTTTTGAGATCTATAATTTTTATTTAAGGATTTTCTTCATCCAAGGTTGTTTATAAATTTTGAATTTTAAATTTGAACAGATTCATATGCAGTTTTGTATGATAAGATAAATTCAAATAAAAAAGTTGCCAACTACAAAGTTTTATAACTTTTTAAGATCTACAACTTTCATTTTAAGTGTTTTCCCATCCGAAATACTTTCTAAAATTCAAATTTTAAATTTAAGAAATTTGATCTGTATCTTTCATTAGCAAAATTAATTCAAATTAAAAATATTCAACTACAAAGATTTATAATTTTTCAAAACCTACATCTTTTATTTTGGTCATTTGGTCATCCGATGTAGTGATAGAAATATTGTTGACAAATCTTATATATCTCTCTTATAGCTTCATAAACTACGAGAGAGATATATAAGATTTATAAATAAATTTAATTTTACTTTGTTAAATAAATAAATACTCAAAATAAAAGTTATAGATCTTAAAAAATTATACAATTTTATAGTTGAAATTTTTTCATTTGAATTAACTTACTTTGCTCTAAAATATACTCTAAAAATTGCCTTTGTCGAGTGTAATAAAAACACTTGGCAAAGACCTTGCCGAAGTTTTTTTACCAAGTGTTTTTTATTTGGCTCTCAGTAAAAAGAGCTTTTTGCGAGCGCAAAAAAAAAAAAACTCAGCAAACCTCTTGGCACTTGGCAAAGAGCCGAATTCTGATAGTGATGTCCACGGAACTAACGTAGGTGTTAAATAGGAAAGAAAAATCTGAGATAGGACACATAGGAAAGAATTTGAGTTTGGATGCCAATAAATAAGAAAGCTGTATTTTTTCTAGTGTCAAATAGGAAAATTTCCCTCAACGAAGTACAACAGGTTGCATGCGGGTTTGCATTTTGCATGTCGGTTTTAAAATTGGCTCGAAACGCAACATGAATCTTGAAACACAACGGACGGCACAAAATCTGGCAAATCCAAATGAACAAAAACAGTGGACATAAATATAGCAAAAAACAAAATAAATTGTTTCTGCTTCTTAAATTTACTCTCAATACATTGGAAAACTCCAACCAGATAATCACGCTGCACATGTTTCTTCCTCGAAAGTTGACATTACTACGCGTGAAGAAATTTGTTAAAAAAAAATATGCTAGTCTTGACAATGCGCTACTCGAACATCATAATGAAATCCCGTATAATTATATAACAATGACATCTCCGATCTCTAGTCAAGTCAACACACATGGTAGTCACAAATTAATAAACTCTGATCTAGGTCAACCGTAGCCTTAAGCCTACGTTTTCCTCGAAAGCTGCCACTACGCATAAAAACATTTGTTATAAATTTTACTATAACATAATGCAACATGCTAATCTTGGGTTCTTAACTGTGCTATTTGAACATCATAATGAAATCACGTAATTATAGATGAAAGCGACATCTCTGATGCCTTCTGAAGTCAACGCATGCGACCCCATTAAGCGCACCACTTTGCTTCTCAGGAATCACACACCACACCCTTGCATTCCATTTCCACCAGAAGTCTCCAAAAATGAGCTTCCAAAGAAGCCGGTGCTCCCATGTTATCTTGCCCTCCCTGCTACTGATGCTAGCGACACTTGCTCAACTGGCAACGACAACCTTGGCGGCACAGGGCAGCCCTAACATTACGGTGGTGGAGGAAGTACCAGGTTGGCTCCGCATCTACTCCAACGGGACCGTCGAGCGGCTGACACCGCCGGGAGGGGAGGCTATCGCCGCCATCGTCCCACCGTACTCCAAGCCACGCGGCGGCGTGACCGTCCACGACGTCGCCACCGACCGCGGCATCGACGTCCGCATCTACCTACCGGAGCGGCCGGCTGCTCATCGATCCCGGCGACCTGTCCTCCTCCACTTCCACGGCGGCGGCTTCTGCGTCTCCCGCCCATCGTGGGCGCTCTACCACAACTTCTACGCGCCACTCACCGCCAAGCTCAAAATCGCCAGCATCGTCTCCGTCTACCTCCCGCTCGCGCCGGAGCACCGCCTGCCGGCAGCCATCGACACCGGCCACGCCGCGCTCCTCTGGCTCCGTGACGTCGCGTGTGGCAAGACCGCCGGTTACTCTGCGCCGGTGCAACGTCTCCGGAAGGCAGCCGACTTCTCCCGTGTGTTCCTCATCGGAGACAGTTCCGGCGGCAACCTCGTGCACCTCGTAGCTGCACGCGCTGGTGAGGATGGAATGGCTGCCTTGCACCCGGTGAGGCTCGCAGGCGGCGTGCTCCTCCATCCGGGCTTCGCCCGGGAGAAGAAGAGCCGGTCGGAGCTCGAGAACCCTCCAATCCCGCTCCTGACCGAAGAGATGGTGGACAAGTTTCTTGCGCTTGGACTGCCGCTTGGCGTCACCAAGGACAGCATCTACACGTCGCCGGAGCTCGCAGCCAAGTCCGTCGAACATGTTGCCATGCCGCCATTGCTGCTGATGGCTGCAGAAAAGGATTTGCTTCGTGATCCGCAGCTGGATTATGGAAAGAACATGGTGATGGCTGGGAAGGACGTGAAGACGAAGCTCAGCCGAGGGGCCGTCGCGCACGTCTTCTATCTCAACTTCTTGGCGGTGCAGTCAGATCGCCTTACGGCGAAGCGAACAAAGGAGTTAATTCATGCGATTGAAAACTTCATCAATCACCACCATTGACAGGAAGCTCAACCACACTACCAGTTTGTATCATCTATCTATCTTTCCAGTTCAGCGTAATCACCCGCCACGTCATATAGTAGCCTTCATTTAGTTTGATCTTCTACTTAATAAGCATATTTTTTTTTTCCTATCCATGGCTTTATTTACTTTATAAGATTTTACTTGGAGCTGTTTCGAGCCGATTCCATATAGAAAGCAGCCTATCATGGGTTCTTTTATCTTCTCATGCTTCTACTACTGCATATCAGTGCTCCAAAATATCTTACCGGCTCCTCTCTCCTCATTTTATTCTAGCCATGGTTGGTGAAAAAGCAGAGACAGCTAAAGATGATTGTTGTTACCAACTGCACCTAGATATTTTCTCCATTTTTAGGGAGAGTTAGTGTTAAAGATAGCTTAGGAAATTAAAAGGCAATTTTTTTAGGGGCCTAGGAAAACACCGATCATGATTACAGATTGATTTTTTTCACCACGATTTATTAATATGATTCACCTTTAAAACAGGTGCTGTATAAAAAATTATAAACATTTTGAAGTCAAGTGAAGATGAACTTTATGTCCTTGATGAGATCTATAACTTTATAGAATTTTATTCAGCTGAAATTATTTGGGGTCTCAAATTAATATATGAGTTCTCATATTCTGAAATTCATTCAACTTTTTTTATTTTTCTTCATATCAAAACAAGTTCTTTACAAAAGTTGTAATACTAGATGAGATCTACAACTTAGTAGTTAATTTTTTCATTTAAGATAATCTAGATCCCTAAATACTCATTACAAGACTTGAAGAAGTTAATAAACAGGTAGCCATGATATAAAGTTGTGGTTTTCAAAGCAGATTTGCATTTCATTCAGGGCCCATTTGGCTCCCTAGAATTTGCAAAATTAAATTCATTGTATAAACTATAGTTGTGGAAGAAAAATCCATGGAATCATGTACAACTTTACTCAATTTGAGGAAGCAGAATCCATAGAATCTATTTTCCACTTCTCACCCTATAAATTTGACAGAGGCTTTTATATGAACTTTGAAAAGTTATGAGATTTTAAATTTTTCTTCCACAACTATAGTTTATACTATAAATTCAATTCTACAAATTCCGCGGAACCAAACCGGCCTTAAAATGGTTTTTACTGGCTAACCACATATCAATTGCATCAAGAAATCAATTTCTAAGGGTGGTTGAAAACCCCTAAAAATTTTCTAAGGTTATTGCATACTCGGTCCCTAGATTGATTTATAGGATGGCTGCATATCATCTTTCTCTACGAATTGATGATTTCTAGGCTCTTGCTTGATAAGGCGATTGCAACAACCACAAGAAGTCCGATCTGGTAGTAGTAGTATTCTGTCCGTGTGCATGCGGGATGGAGCAAATGTAATCTGCCAATCTAATAAAACTATTTGCTAGTGGTATTAGACAATACTATCCAACCACGTTTAGTGTAAATTAATGGCTCCAAGTCAATGGATCTGACACAACTATTGGGTTTCTCATTAAGCAGTATCCGCACTGTGGGACACTGTCTTTTTGCTGGAAGAAGACTTTTTGTAACCCCAACTGGTTGGCATTTGAAGTTTGACCCCACATGGGATGTATTTTCCATCGGCAATTTAATTTCCAGTGGATGTTTTTTTATTAACTCAGCTTTATTTTATCTATTGGTACATATTTTACTGACACGTAGTATGCGTGGGTATTTTTCAATGAATGAAATTATCATCTAGCTTGACAACGTAACAACCTTTGTGGTGCGAGTAGACTTCTGGTAGGACAAGGTATATATTTTTCTCTCTGATGCGATTAGCAGATAATTCAGTTTTCGCTTTAGAAAATATTTTTCTTTCATCGGTAGTAGGTAGGTACATGCATGTTAAAATGATAATCCTTTCGTTTATAGGGAGCAACTCCAACAGTTTTCATCCCAGATTACCATCTTTAATTTTTTGTAAAAACAGAAAAAAAAACCTTCTCCAATAGTTCTCTATACCAGGTTGCTATTTATCCTAAGTTGGCAAAAAGTGCCTCCGCACGCGTATATATGCGTGCTCAACTCCGCACGCGCATCCGTCCGTATTTACGCGCGCTCAACTCCACGCACGCATCCGTTCATATTAGAAGAGGTGGAGGGCATAAACATAATTTTGTTTTAGCCTCAGGGTTTCTAACGTAAGTTTTCAAGAGATAAAGGATATAAACATAATTTTGTTTCTGTTTTAGGGTTTCTAATGTAAGTTTGATCTGAGTTTGGCAAGTGAACTATGCCAAACTATTGGAGAGAGACTCTTTTTTCACTTGCGATATATTTTACAAAGTTACCAAATCATAAGATTTGTCAAGTGAATTTTGGCAAACTCTTGGAGATGCTTTATGCACATTAATTGGTAAAAAACTAGGGAAAACCTAGTGCCCAGACATCTGGAATCAGGAACGTGTCTGGACGCCCGCTCCACTGACCTCCATCCACACACCCCGTCTTCATCTTAAAAAATTAAAAAACAATGCCCCGCACCGCAGGCACACCATTGCCTGTCGTGCCCCTGACCGCAAGCCCCCAGCGCGCCACGCACTGGGCCTATCAGATTGCTGCACCCAATTCCCCGCTGCCCTCTGGACTCTGCGAACAAGAAAACACATGCAACATGACCCTCTCCGTCATACCCCAACACGCCACGGGCTATGGCCGTTGGGTTGTCGTGCGCCATTTACCGGTGTCCTCTGAGTCTCTGAACACGACGATACACATGCAACATGAAACACTTGAGTGCAATATATGTCTCAAAGAGATAAAACATTTGAAACATACAGTTTGCAATATGTGTGAAAACGCATATGCAACTCTAGATAGAATATTTGTAGCTTACAACATAAAAACACTTGGTGCAATAAAATACTGAAACAAATGAAACATTTTGTCACATAATATTGCAATATTTGTGTGGAACATATACAACATCCAGATCAAATGCTTGTTGTTGGTATTTTTAACTGCACTCCATTAAATAAGTTTTAAGTAGGATTATCCGCAAGCGCACAGATATCATACCAGTGTCACATTTTACCCGGAGGTTTTAAATATCGTATCCACAGGGAACAGCTGTGATGATGACAAAGTATATAGACTTAATCCTACAATTAGGCTAGATCATATCAAGAAAAAGGAAATAGCTAATGTACTCTAGTTCTGACTCCGGTAAACTTTGTATAATATCGTCTTATCGGACAAGTGACCTGAACAGAGAAGAAAAAGCAGTAATCTTCCTACCGGACACCTATAAGCCTATCAGTCCTATCAACGGGAAGTGGACTACAGAGGATTCAACGTAACTATAAAGTCACCTACGCGAGCTACCACTATCCGGCTGATCAGGGGACATCCACAAGTAAACCTAGCCTAGGCACCACGCCTACACTACGAAATACTACTTCAACCAAGTAATGACCAAGATCAAAGCCCTCAATATGAGATGTGAACCAAAGAACGAATAAGAACAAGTTGCTTACTTAAATCGGAATGGTAAATACAAAAGTACCTCGAGCAACGCCTCCGGGACGAGGGAGCTGAATCCAAAAGAATACAGCCACGAAGAAGCGCCGACATGCCGGAACTCCTCCAAAATCTCTACTCCTCTACTCAATCTCTCTAATCTCTAAACAAGACTAGATCTAGAAGAACTAGTCTCTCCTAATTGCTACATCTAGATGAACTAGATCTAGATGAACTAGAACTAGATCAACTAGAGCGACCCTAACCCTAATTATGTAGAGAATATGAAGCACCAGGGTGTAGAATGCCTCTTGGAGGGGCCTTGGGGCGTCATTATATAGGCCGAGGTGGAGTAGGGGGCAAAGAACCGCCACGTCAGCGATCCGCGTCTCCATCTTGTGTGCACCGTCGGATCAAACCGACCTAAAATCGACGTAGGGATGCTTTGATTGGCTTCCAAGGAACCGTGGGAGGAAGACTCCGGAAGGCGGCCCATCGGTGGAATTAGGGCGCCGACCGGCCCCAGGATGGGGCCGGCCGGCCCCACCTGGGCTCCTCTGTGGGCCCCGCTGCTTCGGGTGTCTTCTAGACCCTTCCTAAACCTGTTGGCGGTGTAGTTGCGTCGCGGTTAAGTTTCGTGGTAAATTGGCACTTAAATCACTCTTTTTGTCTTTTCTGAAAAATTCCCTGAAAATTTCACAAATCACCAAAACTCGTGGAAATTGTCAGTTAAAACTCTAGACAAGTGTGTTTTCATGTTCTCCTTCGGGTTTAAAGTGCTAGTAAAAGTTGACGCTAAGGAGTGTCAACAATACCCCCAAGCTTACCTTTTGCCAGTCCCTTGGCAAACAATCTAGATCTAGTTATTAATAAACTTGGATCAGGAGTTGCTGTAATACTTTTATTTCTTTTAAGCACACTTGCTTTTAAACATAAATTTTCCTCCGGTTTAGCACTTTACCTTTAACTATGGAGCTTTACAGCTTTTGCATAAGTGTTGAGCAATCGAAAGAGAGAACAATCAAGTCAAGCACTATGTCTCAAATTCTTCACAGTATCAATATTCTGGAGTTTTGTAAGTTTTCAAAATAAAACTCAGAGCTTAATTGTATGACACCCTCAAGTCTCTTATTATATGTGGTATTTATAGATCTTATTGAGACATTAATAATGTCATGCCTTCCTACAATTAAGGATCATAATGGAGCTTATAGGAGTGACAATAACAAGGATGAGCATACATGCAATTCATATATTGTAAAGTCAAACAATGGATCCATAGAGAATCGAGGCATTCAATCAAATCAAGATGTGCATGTATATGGAATATGGTGGATAGGTGTATATATGGTATTTAGTGGCTAATCCTAATTCTGCTTTTGCTCTTTGAAAATTACTCTCTCCTTTAAAACTTAGAATTTTTCACGGGAAAACATGGGCTATCTTTATTCTCTCTTTCTTTCTTTCTCTTTTTTTTCGATCCGAGAGGCGAGCATCTATGTACCCATTGTTTTAATGCTTTGGGACACTTGTCCATCTTTTACTCCCCTCTTTTCTTCTTTTTTAATACTTTTGCATAGCCACATGCATCCTTTGAATATAAATATTTGGAGAGATAATGATAAGAATTTAGAGCAATTAAATGAGGGCTGTTCTATAGGGCATATTTTTAGGTTTTTACTCCTGATGTAGGAGAAAAATATTTTTAAGGTGGATATAGATGAAAGTGGAAATGACTGCGCTTACATCCTAGAGTATGAGTAATGCATATGTGGGTGGAGTGCGTAAGTGATCTTGATTTTAAAAGCATGACAAGACACTCATAAGGTATACTCCAAAGGTTGACTAAACTCAATGTAAAGCAAGCAGCATGAATGCGCAAAGATTTTCCTGATTCTAAATGTATCATATATGGCTTTGGTAGGAATTTAGATTTTGTCATACAAGAGCTCATCATGTAAGATTTTTAGGCTTTCAAAATAAATCTCCAGAACTTAGTAATGCTAAGAATAAGATAAATAGCAGCTTAGACCTTCATGTATCATATCAATCAATTACCTAGACTCAGCTCAAGCATATGCCTCCACAAATTTTAGGTTCAGAGTAAATTCTTATATCAAAGTAGTCATGTCCGAAACTTAGGAGAATTCATGGTTAAAAACTAGGCACTTGAAAGGAATTATAGTAGAGCAACTATTCATCGTTTCCACTTTAAAAGATTAGAGAGAGAGTTCTTCAAACATAGTTTAATTATTAAATCTAACACAGACTTAGCTTACTAAAATAAAACTAATAGTAAAGACATACCTTAATCACGATGACAACGGGGGTGCGTCTCCCCCAAGCTAATCCCTTCGATCGTGACGAGCCTTCATGTGCCCAAATATTTTTATATTTTTCTTAATTAAGGGTGAGCCTTCATGTGCTCACATATTTTTGGCATTTTTAAATTTTCCTATGATACTATTGTGAACCTTCATGTGCTCACATATTTTTTGATATTTTATGACTATATAAAGTAGACTTCGATAATCGCTTAGGTATAGTTACCTGATAACTAGGGGATGCTCCTCCCCAAGCTAGATGTTTGCAATACTTAGTGTTGATGATCTTGAGTGAGCTAACCAAAGATGCTTGATCCTATTGGATGCCACTAATAGACTCTCTCCTTGTCATAATGTTGTTCCTGCATAATTGTACTCCAACAAGAAAAACCAAAACTCGAGGCTCGAATTTAATAATAGGTTAGTGGTCACCAATAAGTAATTGATTATTTCTTGAGTTGATTTCAATTGACAGATTCTAGCAGGATTCTTTTTTTTTTTTTTGGACTTTCTAGTTTAATTATGCAGAAATTAAATATGAGTGCATGATATATAGTTATATTATTTTTTTATGCCTCCACAGAGAATATTTATTCTTATGGGGCTTAGGTTTTTTCATAATGCAAGAAAGTAAATACTGAGAAGCTATTATTATTATTTTTATACCACCTCCGTAAATATTTCTATAGGGTAACCATAAGTTTATTCACGTGGGGTTTTCAGTATTTTATGATATAGTAAATGAAGCAATAAATATTTTTATTTTTATTTTATTTTAATATTTATGAAGATGAATGTGCTAAGGTAAACTTATTAATGTAGACATGAATACTAATTAAATAGATAACTACCATATTACCTTATGGCAAGGGTACAGAATTTTAAGTTTCTTGACGAACTTCTTCCTTCACTCTTGTGTATCTCTCCATCTTTAGAGATGGAGGTCATAATGGTTGCATACCTCTAGTGATGATGATGTCACCTTTGTTCTTTGATTTAACCAACAGGTTGAAGTAGAGCTTTAATAGTAGTTTGGCAAAGATCTTGCTCGGTGTCCATGCTCACGTAACTTTCACTTGTAGAATTAATAAACTTTGCTCGATGTGTTGTCCTGTTTGCAAAACCAAGATAGAGATCAAGTGCATGGGCTCTGCTGGTGGAAAAACACCAATAGAACCAAATCTTTTTCTTTATTTATTTTTCTCTATCCTTAGGTACATTGAACAAGATAAAGTTGATGTTACATGAATTGTTTATTTATACAATGAGTGGTAAGATCAAAAGATTGAGCATTTAATATTGCATTTAAATTCATATGGCAGAAAAGAACGAAATTGCTTAACCAATGGAAGGATTGTCTATATAACTTTTCACATGACTATCATCTTCCTAAGATCGAATATAATGTTTTTAGCTTGTTTGATTAAGACTGAGATTAAGAGAACGGTGCCATGAACAATCTTAAAAAGACATCTTGTTGAGTTAATCGGGTTCATCAATTTAAGTTGTAACTCTAACATGTTTGTATTTTAATTTATGTGCACAAAGAAGATCAAGAGAAGAAAGCAGACCACCACTTACCTTAGAATATTACCTTTATTATTAGAGCGTGATAGCACTAAGTGATGAAGGGTAAATGACTGGTGGTCCTTCCTCTTGAATCTCGAGTTGCTCATGGACATCTTGTCTCCTCTGTTGCATCTATTCTTTTACCATCTTTTGCTTCTTTGATCTTTTGACTCTTTTCACTCCAGTTATTATTATGCCTCGCAATAGATTAGTGGACAACACATACCCAAAGGAGTATATAGATTTTGAACACAGGTTGCTTGTCCAAAGATTTTATTTTATTTTATCTATGCTAATAAAAAGATAATATTAATATTATTTAGTATAAATCATATTTTATACAGACATAGCTTGAGGCAAAGTAACTTGTAGCGAGAAGATAAAGTGAAAGAATCATTAATGCTCACAATTCTTTTATTCATGATGAATGCTTGTGTCTTCCTCTACAAAGTTATTAAAGTTCAGCATGTACTCTATCTCATCTCTAATTCGAATTTATCTCATGACTTACCCAAATTAATTTTAAAAAATTTCCAACAGGGGTTAGTCCATAAAATATCAATGTCTACCACAACAATTTCTAGTTCAATAACCAAGCTAGACTCCATGTCTAATTTTGGTTAAGGAAGGCTATTTAACCTAAGCACCACGCTTGATTTAGAAAGCCTTTAGAATTATCCATATGTAGTACTTCTAAACCAAATCTTACTATAGCAGATAAAGGAAACATGAAAGCACTTATAGAGATTTTATTAAGATAGAGATGAAAGAGTATGATTATTATTCAATATTTTCAGCATGAATTAAAAGGTAGAGACAACCATTATTAGCAACATGGTTTAAGATTTTTTTTTTTCAAATAAGCCCATTCCCCAAGCTTGAATTTTGCAAAGTAAATATAAGCTTGAGTGGATGTAATTCAAAATTGCATAATGGTTGTTTTGACATACCCAGTGCTGCCATCAATCATTTTCTTTACTTGAACCTAGAATAGTTAGTGACAAAAATACCCAAAGGAATATTTTGATAATTATAACTCTGCTCAATTCACAAGGGTATAACAAAAGGTGCAAGCTTAATTCATCATCATTTTTTTAAGAGTGGTTATTTTGGGACACAAAGTTGTTCTTAGAAAACCTTTTTATTATTGTACTTCAAGTTGGTGAGGTGGGTTCCTCTAGAACATTAGCCTTTATGCACCTATATCCAGATTACAATGAGATCTATTTATGATAAACATATGCATCTGCAACCACCCTCTTAATGATTTTATGAATAGGTAAAATAAGGGGGTTGAAGACCTCGTGTGTGGTAATATTAGAGAGACCAAAAGATTCAGGAGGTTTCTCATATGAGCATGGATTTGATAAAGTGTTAATGAGATAATTCTCATGCTTATTGATGTGATCTCCCTTTTCAAACTCCAAGGGTATCTCTTCATGGTTGTCTATAGACAACAAGTTTGTCTCTATTATTTTATGCCTATGACATTTATTGGATGTTTTATTTTTTTAGAATTTCCCATTAATTCATGCCTCCAAGGTTGGTCTTATCTAAAGCTTTCTCTAAACTTGGGTGAGTTATGTTTATTAAAGGAATTAATTTAAGATCACCATTTGAATTTAAACCAAGTTTAGATGCTAGTGCTAAAGCTTCGTCTTCTTCCATCCGTTCTTTTACAATGGCATATGTATTTCTAGTATGTTTTACGCATTTCTGCCATTATCGTTGCTCTTCTTGGGGATTCCTATAATCTTCATGACTCCTATTCTTAGGATGTCTTGATAGATTTCTAGGGTTATTATGAAGTTTAGTAGAAAGAGCATAAAAGATTCATTGGAGTCAAGGATGGGTTTAGAGATGGGTTCAAAGACATTTATTGTGGGCATAGAAGGGGAGAAGATAGAATTTATTCCTTAGTAGTTTGGCTCTCCTTCTATGGCATCACTTGATATGCCATTCTTGAACTCTTCCCAATGTCTTTCAGAAGGGAAAGAAAGTTGATGATGCTTTTTCCAAGATGTTTTTCTAAGAAGATCTGATGTGTATTGATTTATGAGCATCTTAGCTAACCGGAAGTCTAAATTATCAAAGTGGAATTTCAAAGGTTTAGGATCGATAGCTAAATCTTAGGAATGAAATGATTATGTTTTAGCTACCAAGACTTCCGTATCTAGTTCGGGTGATAAGTTATCCCGAATCATATTAATTAGACATGGGCGCAAATAATAGCCCGTGTGTTTATGATAGGTTCTATAGATTTTGGTGGCCCAAAGCTTTTGCGCATGTCATAAAGATAAATGGGAATAGAATTAAAAACATCCATAAAGATGAACACACAAAAATAATGAAGAGAATGGGATAAAACGAGATTGGAAGCATCCATAAGGATGAACACAAAAATAATGAAGAGACTGGGATAAAACAGGGAAAAGATAAAAGTATGATACAAGATTAAGCTAGACTAAGTCAAGATCGACAAACCGTTCCCAAGAACAGCGCCAAAAATGCTTGTTGGTATTTTTAACTGCACTCCATTAAATAAGTTTTAAGTAGGATTATCCGCAAGCGCACAGATATCATACCAGTGTCACATTTTACCCGGAGGTTTTAAATATCGTATCCACAGGGAACAGCTGTGATGATGACAAAGTATATAGACTTAATCCTACAATTAGGCTAGATCATATCAAGAAAAAGGAAATAGCTAATGTACTCTAGTTCTGACTCCGGTAAACTTTGTATAATATCGTCTTATCGGACAAGTGACCTGAATAGGAGAAGAAACAGAGTAATCTTCCTACCGGACACCTATAAGCCTATCAGGTCCTATCAACGGGAAGTGGACTACGGAGGATTCAACGTAGCTATAAAGTCACCTACGCGAAGCTACCACTATCCGGGATCGAGGGGGGACATCCACAAGTAAACCTAGCCTAGGCACCACGCCTACACTACGAAATACTACTTCAACCAAGTAATGACCAAGATCAAAGCCCTCAATATGAGATGTGAACCAAAGAACGAATAAGAACAAGTTGCTTACTTAAATCGGAATGGTAAATACAAAAGTACCTCAGAACGCAGCTCGGGCGGGGAGCTAAATCCAGAAAGAATACAGCCACGAAGAAGCGCCGACATGCCGGAACTCCTCCGAATCTCTACTCCTCTACTCAATCTCTCTAATCTCTAAACAAGACTAGATCTAGAAGAACTAGTCTCTCCTAATTGCTACATCTAGATGAACTAGATTTAGATGAACTAGAACTAGATCAACTAGAGGGACCCTAACCCTAATTATGTAGAGAATATGAAGCACCGGGGTGTAGAATGCCTCTTGGAGGGGCCTTGGGGCGTCATTATATAGGCCGAGGTGGAGTAGGGGGCAAGGAACCGCCATGTCAGCGATCCGCATCTCCATCTTGTGTGCACCGTCGGATCAAACCGACCTAAAATCGACGTAGGAATGCTTTGATTGGCTTCCAAGGAACCGTGGGAGGAAGACTCGAGAAGGCGGCGGCCATCGGTGGAATTAGGGCGCCGACCGGCCCGAGGGTGGGGCCGGCCGGCCCCACCTGGGCTCCTCTGCGGGCCCCGCTGCTTCGGGTGTCTTCTAGACCCTTCCCCGAACCTTGTTGGCGGTGTAGTTGCGTCGCGGTTAAGTTTCGTGGTAAATTGGCACTTAAATCCCTCTTTTTGTCTTTTCTGAAAAATTCCCTGAAAATTTCACAAATCACCAAAACTCGTGGTAATTGTCAGTTAAAACCCTAGACCAGTGTGTTTTCATGTTCTCCTTCGGGTTTAAAGTGCTAGTAAAAGTTGACGCTAAGGAGTGTCAACACTTGTGCAATGCGTCTGGGAACAACTGAAACATTTCAAACAACACTTGCAACATGCATGTGAAACGCTTGTAACATATGCAACATGTGCAACATACTCCGATCTACTTTTGCAACATCTTTATAATTCAACTGTAACATACCTCTGAAACGTCTGAAACAATTGAAACATACAATTGCAACATAGGAGAGGGGAGAGAGCATGGCGCGTGGAGCGCCATGGCCACCGGGGTCGCAAGAGAGCTTGGTCGCCCCGAGTGAGAGAGGGTGCCACTAGGGGGTGGGGAGGGCACCGCACTGAGGTGGGGGAGAGCCGCCGACTCCCTTACAACATCGCCATGCTCGCCAGAGACGATTGGATTTTGGTCGTGCTCCATGGATCTCGCCGATGTGGGTGAGAGAGCCGCAGATCTGTAGGCATTTGGGGCTCCTGGTAGGGTAGGACGCTAGTGTGGTGGAAGGAGATGCCATCTTGGGGGAGAGTGCGCATTGGGGTGGGTCAGAGCGACACCGGGTGGGGAGGAGGATGCCGCGCAGGGGTGTGGAGAAGATGGCCAGGTGGGAGAAACCAAGCAGTGCCGTCGGTGGTGCAGTCGAGATTGCCGTGCTTTTTTTTTCTTTTTTTTAGAAACCAGAGAGGATGAGATAAGCATGCCTGTGCGGTGGGCCGTAAGGCCTGGCACAGTGTGCATGGGCCGCGTGTCCGGCCTGGTTGGAATGCCGGACGGCCTAATCAAATCTTTACTAAAAAAGCTAAATTGTTTAGGGCATGTTCGGTTTGGCCCAGAACAATTTCAGGCTAGCACGTACTACGAATTATCGAAGACACCGGGCTGCAAATCTGACGGGCTCTGCATGCCGTCGTGCCAGCCCGGCCTGACTAATATAAACCTCCCATATAAGGGCCCCGTGCAACATGACAACTCGTGCCTTCACTACAGGTCTCCCGTTCCGTAACGCCTTCCGACCCATATAAACTCCACAAGCTTCCTGACGTCAAACTAAACGAACCCACGCATCTCGGCTAAAGTTTCCGGCACGTCAAGCTCCAGCAGATCGACTCGACGAGACCATGGCGCCAGCGAAGAAGAGCAAGGATGCCACGAGGACATGCCAGGCAGGGCAAGCCGCGCTGGCCGCGCGCCTCCTGCAGCGCATCTCGGCCGCAGCCGCGGCCACAGGCAAAAACCTCGTCTTCTCGCCGCTGTCCATCCACGTCGCGCTCGCGCTCATGTCGACGGCCGCCGCGGGCGACACCCCTGGCCGAGATTCTCCGCCTCGCCGGCGCGCCGTCGCGGGAGGACCTCGCCGCGTTCGTGAGGGGCACGGTGGTGGACGGCGTCCTCGCCGACCAGTCCGCCGTTGGCGGGCCGAGCGTCTCGTTCGCCTGCGGCACATGGACTGACAAGCAGTGGCCGCTCCGGCCGGCGTACGTCGACGCCGTCGTCGAGACGTTCAAGGGAAACTCTTGGTCCGTCGACTTCGAAAAGGAGGTTAGGTTACTATATGAAAATCGTGCCTATTCATGATGTCCTATATCTACCAATTCGATCAATTGCTTCCTCAAACTTTTTTTTTGGGATCTCTGTGTATACCGTAATACGTACTTTATGTGTAGCTGTTAACATCAAATCTAAAATCTCTGTGCTTTTTTCTACTGTAAATTTAAAGCCAAAAGAATCAAGAGAGCAGATCAACGCTTGGGTAGCCAAGGCCACAAGAAACCTCATCACCGAGGTCTTAAACCCGGACGACGACAGCCGTATCGTACACGTGGTCGCCAATGCCATCTACTTCAAGGGACAGTGGCTCGACTCCTTCGACAAGGAGGACACCGTGGACCGCGAGTTCCACCGCCTGGACGGGAGCTCGGTGGAGGTGCCGTTCCTGCAGAGCTGGTCGTACCAGTACATCGCGTGCCACGACGCCGGGTTCAAGGTGCTCAAGCTGCCCTACCAGAGGTTCAACGAGTCCAGCAGCTGGAACTCGAAGCTCTGCCACAGAAACCTGCCAAGATTCTCCATGTGCATCTTCCTCCCCGACGGCCGCGAGGGTTTGCAAGCCATGGTGGAGGAGATAGCGTCCTCGCCGGCGTTCTTGCACGACCATCTGCCGATGGAGCCTGTCCCCGTCGGCCAGTTCCGGGTGCCGAAGTTCAAGCTGAGCTTCCAGAGGACAATCGCCGACGACCTTGAGCATCTGGGCCTTCGTCTGCCCTTCGAAGCAGATGAGGCGGACATGAGCGACATGCTCCTCGAGGAAGACGGGCGGCGATTGTTCGTCAGCCAAGTCATCCACAAGGCAGCTATCGAGGTGAACGAGGCGGGGAGCGAGGCGGCGGCGGTCACCGTGGAGTGCGACGATATGGGCTTCTCGCTGTATGATGACTCTCCGCCGCCGCCCAAGCCAGTGGATTTCGTCGCCGATCACCCGTTCGCCTTCTTCATCGTGGAGGAGGGTTCCGGCGCAGTTGTGTTTTCTGGGCACGTTCTTGACCCTTCTAAGGAACAATAGACCTCGCTCGGTATCAGACCCCACAATATTGCTTTGTGTCTTGCAATTCTTTCGTCAAAGTTATATTAATAGTGTTGGGATCAATTTGTAGTCTTGCAAAGTTGTCAAAATTCACATTATTTGTCTAATGTACAATCGTGGTACATGCCCATAGATGCTCCATGAAGACCGTCTCTATTTAATCTTTTCTGCAGAGTATGAGTGTTCTCGATTTTTTTAACTGAAGATTTTTCATTCTAGCTACCACATAATTTTATTTTGTCTTAGAATTAATTAGCAGCACCTTACAGACTGCTCGACGAGGAGCTTGTTGTCTAGGTCGTGTTGTCCTGCCCTGCCCTTCTAGCTAACACCTCCTCTGTCTCGGCGGCTCAGAGCCACTGGATCTGCTGCCGCCACCATATGTTTTGGTCAGTCACCCCACGCAGCGCCATTACTAGTAGTAGGTCTAGCCTTGCAAGTTCAGCTCAGACTCCCATCTATTTGGAGCGATTGTGTAGTTTGGAAAGAAATGACCTCCGACGTTCGAATAGTATGATGGATAAAAGATTGATTAGGCATGAATTGGACATAAGAAAAATCGAGTGCTAGACAGCATCAAAATACTCGAGCCATCCTTGGACTTATCATGTACTCCGTCCGTATATGATCTAGCTGTCGTTCTGGGAAGGGAGCCAACCCAAGCAATGGAAGATGCGGAGGGGGCGCGGGCGTGGCCTTGCCCTCGTCGTTTCTTGTGGCGTGTGTCATTAAGTCGTAGCCTCGTTATACTCCATCACATTCAGCTCTCGCCGCCTTGGCTCGCCTCCCACTCCCACAGCTCCAAACCATGGAGTTCAAGCTGTGGCTCGTCGCGCCAGAGTCGCAGCAGCTCGTTGCACCGGAGTCGCAGGAGCCGGAGGAGGTCATCACGCTGGCGTTGTTGGAACTCTCGCCGGACTCGGAAGTGGATGTGGTGCCAGTCTCCATCACGAGGGAGTTGCAGGACCTCGCGCCAGACTCAGAGATGGTGCCGGATTCCTTGCTACCGGGCTCCTTTATATGTGCTCGCTGTCATCTCGTCCATGCGGACTGCCAAGCATGGAATCATGCGCACTCGCAGTTGTGGCCATGCTCTCAGTAGTCTCGCTGCGGTCTCGTCCACGTGGAATATTATATATGCCAAAAGATTGTAAGTGCAAGTTTATAACAACTTTTAAAAAGTGGAAATTGTGAGCCCAACCAACATTTGCTTGTTGGATTTATTTGCTAGTTTGGAGTTGGGCAGCAGATATGGCGGCTTGGAGACATGAGTAGCATGGAAACAGAGAGTAGGGCACTTGGGTGGAGCGGGCAACACGACCTAGGCGAACTCCGATCCCCGTGGTGCAATTCAGGAAGGAGCTCCTAGCAGTTTCGAAAGAAGAGGAAGAATAGCATGTGGTACGTAGCGAGGATCAAATAAAGGATTTACAGTTAAGAAAATCGAGAACACTCAGGTACAGGGTACCACGCAAATAACGTTATTTTTGACAAATCTGCAACACTGTAAATTGATGCAGACAATGTTGATTAACTTCTGAAGAAGAAATAACCGAAGCTGAGAACCTCAATCAAAAAACTAAACAAAATCGTCACTACTCGTCTCCTGCAAGGTCTCTACTCTTCCTTAGAAGGGTCAAGAACATGCCCGGCAAAGACAACGGCACCAGACTTCTCCTCCACAATGAAGAAGGCGAATGGGTGATCGGCGACGAAGTTCACCGGCTTCGGCGGCGGTGGGTAATCATCAAACATGGAGCATTCACATTCTTCGTCCGACTCCGCGGTGACGGCGGCCGCCTCGCTCCCCTCCTCGTTCATCTCGATGACCGCCTTGTGGAGGACTCTGCTGACACGCAGTCGCCGCACGTCTTCCTCATGGAGCATGTCGCTCATGTTCGCCTTCTCTCTGTCGAAGGCCAACTGAAGGCCGAGATGTTTAAGGTCGCCTTGTATGGCTCTCTCAAAGGCCAGCTTGAACTTGGGCAGCCGGAACTCGCCGACGGGGACGTACTGCTTGGGCAGGTGGTCGTGCAGGAACGCCGGTGAGGACGCGATCTTCTCCACGATGTCTCGCAGACCCTCCTGGCCGTCGGGGAGGAAGACGCACATGTGGAACCTGGGCAGGCTGTCGTAGAGCTTCCAGTTGTAGTCCTTCATCACCTCGTAGGGCAGCTTGAGCACCTTGAACCCGGAGTGGCAGGCGATGCACTGGTACGACCAGCTCTGCAGGAACGGCACCTCCACCGAGCCCCCGTCGACGAGGTGGAACTCGCGGTCGACGGTGTCTTCCTTCTTGAACGGGTTGCGCCATTCCCCCTTGAAGTAGATGGCGTTGGCGATGACGTGCCTGGTGTCAGGGTTGTCGTCCTCCGGGTCCAAGACCTCAGTGACGAGGTTTCTTGTCGCCTTGGCCACCCAAGCGTTGATCTGCTTTCTTGATTCTTTCGGCTTTTCATCACAGAATAAAAAGCACAGAGATTTCAGATTTGATGTCAAGCGTTAACTACATCGGTTAAAGTACACATATATAGATCCAACAAAAAGAGTTTGACGAAGCAATTGAATTGGTAGATCGAGTAGTAACCTCGTTTTGGAAGTCGACGGACCACTGCTTGTCGGTCCACGTCCCGCAGGGGAACGAGATGCTCGGCCCGCCGACGCCGGACTGGTCGGCGAGGACGCCGTCCACCACCGTGTCCCGCACAAACGCGGCGAGCTCCTCCCGGGACGGCGCGCCGGCGACGCGGAGAATCTCGGCCAGTGTGTCGCGCGCGGCGGCCGTCGACATGAGTGCCAGCGCGACGTGGATGGACAGCGGCGAGAAGACGAGGTTGTTGCCCGCCGCCGTGGCTTCTTCGGAGAGGCGCTTCAGGAGGCGCGCGGCCAGCGCCGCCTGCCCTTCCTGGCAGGCGCTCGTCGTGGCGTCCTTGCCCTTGCCCGACGCCATGGCCTTGTCGGCGGTCTGCTGGGGTTTGACGTGCAGGAAACTTTGAGCGACGAGGGTGGGTACGTTCACGTCAGGATCGATGCTCGAGTCTTTATATATGGGTCACACAATGTGGTATTGACGAGTTGCTGCCATGTTGCGCGGCGCCAAGTCTTTCTTTTTTTTTTTGGAATTGGAAGTAATAAAAAGGGCAAGTCTCAGTCCCTGCGAAACAAAATTTGGTACTCCAAGTCACAGCCGTCGCCAGAATAGCCTGGAATAACCTGTCGTCGGTTCATTAAAACTGGGCGCCACGCCAACCCGCATCCAACGGGAAAAAAAATTCTATGCAGTCGTGCTGCACGCCTGCGCCATGGCTCCCGTGCAGCATCGGCGGCATACTTGCCACGTATGCGGCTGCAACTGCAACCCACCAGCTGAATGCACGGAGACGGTTGGCCACGTACGCGTTGCAGCCCACCAGCGGAAGGAATGCACGACTGCATAGAATTTTTTTTCCCATCCAATGTGGAGGGACCAGAGTTCAGGAATCAGGATACCATTTTTCGAAAAAAAAAACAAGACAGAGAGAAAGAAATAGGTAGACCGTCAGAGCATCTCCGAGAGCACCAAAACAATTCTTCTCTGCAAACCATTGAGTTTACTAATATATGTCGCTAAAAAAATATTTGGAACACAAAATATAAATTTTTCCAACAGTGTCCAAAACACCACTCTAAAAACATAAAAAATAATTAACCCACAGGGCATCGCGTGGTTTTTTCACGGGAGATTTGAAACAACCCTAGAAATGAGGGGATGCATCGTGTCCGGAGCATTGCCAACATCGAGTGGATATGAGGGGACCGAGCAGGATGGTGAAGAAGAACCCTAGAAATGGAGTATGAGGAATAGGTGGCCAAGTTGGGGGAGAAGAAGAACAAGACAGAGTAACGGGGGACAGAGAGAGCCGCAGGTTAGGCGCAGTCCTTTGGGTCTACGGGTCCCACCTTATATACGTATCTGACATGTATTTCATCTGTATTTAATTATATTGGACTGGAGGGGAATAACTGGACGGATCTCGAGGTACAACATCGGACGGCAACATGCATGGGAGCATGTTCCCTCAGGGGCATTTTTTACTTTGCCCGGGTTCTAGCCCTCCCGCCCGACAGAATCTTCTCTCTCGGAAACTATAAGTAACGCATGAGCTAGCAGCAAGGTGAGAGTTGAAATGGAGAGCTCTGCCTTAAATATCTTAAACTGCCGCCGCTTGGACGTCCCATCGGATGCTGACTGTGGCTGCTGCTCCCACCAAACTACCCACCGCCAGCATGCGGGGATTAATTCCATCGGATGTCCGCCCCACTCTGCACGTGGTCCCACGCATACCCTGGAGGCCACATGGTCCCACACATATGTGGAGACCACCCAAACCCACGCTGTTTCACACGTCAGCATGCACCAGCAAGCATGCGGTCATCCATGACGGTACGGTGACCAGCAGCGATGCAGTAGCATGTGCTCCCTATATAAAATTTACTTGTGAAACATCAAAATAAAACACTTGCAACGTGTGCTTGAAACATGCGTGTATAGCCACACCAACATGTACAATAACATGTCTATTTTCATAAAAAATTAGATGAAACGGTTGCACCATATGTTCGAAAACGTTTAAAACACAATATACGTCTTGCAGAAAAAGTCTAAGAACACTTGAAATTGTTGCATGCACTTGCAATATTCAGATAAAAAACTTACAATGTATATGTGGAACATATGAAACATCCAAAAAAGGGTGCTTGTATGTGGAACATATGAAACATTCAAAAAAGGGTGCTTGTATGGTATGTCTGAGAAAACAGACAAAACATTTAGAATAGACAAATGTAACATGCATGTATAGCCATTGCAACACATAATACATCTCGATCTAGTTTTACAACATTCATATTAAACATCCGCAACATATCTCTAAAACATTTGAAATATAAGCTTGCAACGTGCACTTTCAATGTAGCGCAATATCTCCTTGCTGCTATGTGACAACGAAGGCTCATCGTTTAGAGTTCACCAGAGGCAACTATCGACGTGGCAGGGGAGACAATGGCTGTACGACTAGGAGAGGGGAGCCAGATCCACCAGGGAGCCACTCATCGTGTCGAGGGCTGCTCCGGCCTTCGTGTCGTGGCCCGCTCGTCTAAGGCAGCGACCGCTCGTCTAAGGCCACTGCCCGCCGCGCTAGGACGCTCACTATGCGAGATAGAGATATATATGTGCAATGGGCCCGCCCGCCCGACACGGCATGGGCCCATGCTAGGCACGGGCCGACAAGGCACGGCCCGATGGGGCACGGCAGCCGTGCCGCCGCACCAGACCCGTGCGGCCGGTGGCCCGTGCACGGCCCGCCGGGCCAATTTCCGTGCCAGGCCGGCCCGACGAGCACGGCCTTTTTAGTAGTCCGACCGGCCCGAGGCCCGCCAAAAAATCGAAGCTTCTAGAAAGATCCGTAGAGAGGGGGAGGGAATGCCGTGGAAGGTGGCGGCGGCAGCCCCCCCGCGGCACGCCGCCCCAGATCCGGCTGCGGAGGAGGTGTAGAGGACGTTGACGCTGTGCTAGCCCCCAGATTCGGCCGCGGAGGAGGCGGCGGCGACGCCGGCGCGGACGAGATGTGGAGGAAGTCGACGCCCGTGCTCGCCAGACCCGGGCCGTGGAGGAGGAGATCGACGGTGGCGAGGTGGAGCCGTGGAGGAAGCCGTGGCGCGCGACGGGGTTTCGTGGAGGCGCGCTGCTGCCGTTGCTGCCCTCGACGGCATCCCGACGGCCACAGCCGTTGCTGCGCTTGATGGCATCCCCGCGGCCAACACCGCCGCTCGCCACATGCTCCCAGCTCGCCTGCAGCCAGGGGTCGATGGCGCCCCTGCCATACCGCGGCCGAGATCACGGCTGCCCTCGCGGGAGAGAAAGGGGCAAGAGACGGACTCTTCTTTTTTTTTCCTATTTTTAGGACAGGGCAAGAGACGGACTCGGCCTCATGGGAAAAGTCATCGGCCTGTGCCCTGTGGGCTGTGGCTACGTGCGGGGTGGGGTGTGGCCTGTGGGAAGGCCAGCGGGCCAGCTCCGTGCCTCTTGTAATTGGCCGTGCCGGGCCGTGCCGCCAGCCGTGCTTCATTGTCGGCCGAAGCACAGCCCTATGTACCGGGTCGTGCCGGCCCGGGCCTATACGACATCGGGCCGTGCCGTGCTCGGGCTGTGCTAAAAAACCGTGCTTCGGGCTGGGCTGTCGTGCCGCGGGCTGCATGCAACATATATAGATAGAGAAAGAGGGATGGCAGGAGGAGTAGTGAGCGTGGGCTTGTGGCGAGCGGCAGAAGCAGCGTTTGTGGGGACTGGTGATGGAGAGCGCTAGCTGAGATGGATTGACTCAACATATTACGGAGGTGTATCATATGGCCCCACATTCTGCGTTTGTCCGATATTTCGAGGTAGCATCAAGCACACGAATCAAAGCATTACCGTTCTTTTATAGGACAAAAATGTAGCCATAGCGAGAAAATCATCGATGAATGGAAACCATCCACTGACCTTACTAGGAAATGTCCATAAATAACAATGTGGATTATTCCTAAAACTTCTGAACTTTATTTGGCTATTTTCTTAATTTACTTAGCATATCTTCCTTTGGTACAATGAATGCAGTGATCTGAATCAGAGAAATCTAATGGGTAAAGTACTTCTTTGCCATGATTTCGAAGAAGTCTCTCTCTCATTTCTCTTTCGCTTGTTGCTTACACATAGAGAGAAACTAACATTATTAACATCACTGAGGGAAAGCAAATAAAGCTAGTCTTGTCAAAAAGCAACACCAACATTCTTATTATTAGACCCAGTTATACATCTTTTGTTCCCAAAGTGACAATGAATATCATCATAATCTAAAACTGAAACTGAAATTAAGTTCCTCTTCGTATAGGGTACATAAAGGAAATTTCTTAAACTAACTGTGAAGCCAACGTTAAGCAGTAATGGGAGTTTTCCAACAGCTTCTACATCCATTTCGATGCCATTGGCAACTCTTATTGCTTTCTCCTTTTCTTAGATCAATTATGTCCCTAAGTCCCTGCATACAGTTGGTGAAATGAATAGTTACACCTAAGTCAATCCACCATGTACTGATGGCATAATCTGTATACAGGGATCCATCTATGAAGAAAATTACTTCCTTGATTTTCTTATTGAGCCTCTCCCAAAAAAAGAGCACTGTCCCTTATGCAGTGGCCTTCTTCCTTATAAAACTTGCACTTAATCTTTTCATCATCTAAGTCACAAGTACCCAGCTTCTTTGTTTATGGTTCCAGTGAAAGCATCAAGTCTTTGTCTGAAAAAATATGAAACATTAATTAATCATAATATACATAAAAATAACCCTACATTGGTCTAGTTAAAGACAAACCGGCATCAAACGTGTACCAAGTGGGTTTTCCCCTAAAAAAAAAAGTAGAAATTTCCTTATTTTTTACAAAAAAAAATCAATACTATGATTCACTTACACCTGGACCCCAGGGTATGTCGTGGCCCACCCAGAACATCCTGTGGGTCCGCCCCTGGTGCAGTGTCCAGGCAGCTCAGTGGCCTCAGAGAAACAACCCTTATGATGAGAAGCCAAATGATTAAAAAAACTGTTCTTGAAGAAATCTGGCTTGCCTCAGATGCTTTATAGGAAATACAAATCATGAGAACTTATTACTTCAGAACTGAACATGGCATCAAGATGGTGACAGAGAAAATGTTATTGACAAATCCAGTTCAACGACATGGTTCATACATCAAAAGGGAAATGGCTGTTTAAGTTGTGCAACGAGGACGGTATGTGGCAGGAATTGCTTCGGAACAAATATATAAAGGACAAGACCATAGGGAGTTGCTTTAAAAAGGCCTCAGATTCTCACTTCTGGAAAGGTCTGATGAAGGTAAAGGATACGTTTATGGGATATGGCTCATTCCATGTGAATGACGGGTCTCAGACACGGTTTTGGGTGGACACTTGGTTGGGTAAGCAACCACTAAAAAGATAAATTCCCTTCGTTGTTTAACATAGTTCGCGGGAAGCGTGACTCTCGTAGCCACTGTGCTAGCTTCAGTCCCCATGAATATATCCTTCCGTCGCAATTTGGTGGGAAGGAATTTGCGGGACTGGCATCGAATTGTAGCATCTCTGCAAGATGTAAACTTACAGGGGGAAAAAGATAGGTTTGTGTGGGGTTTACATTCATCTGGGACCTTTTCAGTTAGATCGATGTACGTGGCTTTTATTAATAATGGGACCAGGGTGTCACAGGATATTTGGCAGATTAAAATACCTTCAAGGATCAAGATTTTCTTGTGGTATTTAAAGAAGGGTGTTATATTAACTAAAGATAATTTAGTCCGGCGCAACTGGAATGGTGATCCAAACTGTGCTTTCTGCCATTCTCTAGAAACCATTAATCACCTCTTCTTTGATTGTTGCTATGCTAAGTTTCTGTGGCGCGCTGTACATATAATATTTGGTTTAGCTCCCCCAATTGATTTTGAAAATTTATTCACTACGTGGTCGAAGGGAGGGGGTAAAACGTGTGAGGCACTTTTATTAACCGCTGCATCTGCTCTATGCTGGACAATATGGATAACAAGAAATGAGGTGGTTTTTGACAAATGTAGACCAAAATCTTTTTTGCAGGTTCTATTCAGGGGCACTCACTGGCTTCGACAATGGGCAAAACTGCAGCGGCGTGAGGGCCTCAAGCAGCAGCTCGTTCATGCTGCCCAGTTGCTGGAGACGTCAGCTCTTCATTTTTTCGGCTCCAATGGATGGCTTTCAAATAGGATTATCGGTTATGTTTAGTCACTACTCTCCTGTCAGACTTGTTATTTTCCCTCGTGGTGTTTTAGTTAGGACGTTTGTCCAGTGTGTGACTCTTGTAATAATTGGCCTGATTCTACTTCTTGGTAGATGAAGCCGAATACACTCTATCCATTATCTAAAAAAAAAAAGAAACTGCAATTACATGGCAAACACACACACAACTATAAGGAAAACTCTTGCCGTTTCTTTCCGGACTTATCTGAAACATTCAGAATTGCAGATCTATCTACGGGAGGAATCAAAGACAAAGGACTATATGCATAAATAATCAGAAATACCGACGCAAAGCTCCAACTGGCACATTCTATTTAACAACCAGAGGATTTTGAAATCCTTATGCAGAGACAGTAACCAGCTTGCTTAAAGAGAACCAGCTTCCTTAAAGAGATGAGAGATTTCAAACCCTTGAGGAAACTAACTCAGTTTCAGCAGCGCCACAATATATAAGCGTTCAATGTTTCAGAGGGCATCCTAACCAAAAGTCAATTGGTTGAGATTGAGCATGTTCTTCAGTATTATTGAGCATGTTCTTCAGTATTAGTGTCTTTAGCTGTGGAAAGGACCCTAAAGAAATAACCATTGTCTCTGTGCCACTCACCCTATTAAGACTCAGATAGCTGAGGTTTGGCACATGTGGGGCAATAAGCAGTAGCTGGTCTCCCTGAAGACCAGATCTGTGGAACTGCTTGGACTGTGGGTTGATAGTTTCCAAGTGAAGCTGCTGCTCCTCGTCACTTGCATTAAGAAGCAAGCAGGAAAAATGGCAGCTTAGACACCGCAGCAAAAAAAATTGCAGAATGAATGACAGTAACCTTGAAAACCTACACACTTTTTAGCTTCCTGAGTTTGTCCAGTTGGCCTGCCAAGTCAGTTGTTGCTTCAACAGTCTCCAGGGTCTGAAGTTCCGCCAAGTCAGGGAGGTCCTTGGGTGGCTGTACGCCATAATGTGACGCTTTAATGAAGCACTTCTTCAGGAACCATTCTTCCTCCATTTGAAGTGTGTGATATGAGTACTTGTCCATTACATCCTCAACATGATAGGCCACCTTTCGCACTTCCCCAATCCAACCCTTGATGTTGGGGGCAGGGCGAATGTGTGGCACCCTGCCCTCGGCACGAGCTTCGCCACCGCAGGTCGCCGAATACGGAAATGAAAGTGCAGGAAGACACACCAACGAATGTGAGACGAATACGTTGGCTCGACATCACGTCATGTCACCAGCACTCCCCAAGGGGAGGGCTCGGCGGCGAATTGGAATCCGAATACGATCTGCAGGTCACGCTGGGCACGAGCAGAGCCAGGGAGCGGATTCAAGAGCGAAGTCAGCCGCGCCGTGCGAATTTCCGGAGCCCGTCGGATGTCCCCAGGGCCGAAGGGGTCCGGGCGAATGGGAATTCGCCTGAGCCGGGTCCCGCCAGGGCCACGTCAGCCCTGCTCGGCAGATCGGGGACCATCCGGGGGAGGCTTTTTCTGGGGAAGGCAACAGGGCGGAAGGACGGAAAGGCCCTTGGGGGAACCTGGTCCAGTAGGGCGACACGCGACCGGAGGACCTGAGGGTATTTCCGTCCGAGTCGATGGGTTCTCAGAAGCTATAAATAGGAGACAAGGGGTCAGGAGCAGGGGGATTCTTAGGGTCCGGTTCAGCGCGTTTGAGCCTGCCGCCCAAAGATCTGTTTTTGTATGTAACATTCGTCATTATCTTGTCTCACCGAGAGAATATGTTGGTGTAAACCAACACTTGACGACCTCATCAGTGAGGTATACTGTGCCAATCTTACGTATGACATTGTTCATGGCTGTCAGTTGCATTCTTATTAACTCGATCTTGTCATTTAGATCCCTCAGATTTTTAAACTTTTCAGATAATTTGGCCAGCATTTTCTTGGCAGTTTCATCTGCTAAAACGCTACCAATCTTCGTGAGAGCAAGGAGTACTGCTTCTGCCATTTCTGCTGAACAAAATTACAAAAACAAATCCTGTTGCAGAACATAATGATGAATTTCATTGAAATGTACATGTTTGCGTTTGAATTGCATGTCCAGACAGCAATATCTTCTATGGAGCCATAACCATAACTGCTAGTTTTTACTGGATAATTTGTGGCTTCTTTAATATTTAATTCTTAGCTATTGCATGACTGTGCAACTTGTTTTTTTTTTTATTTACAAAAATGGTAGGCTTGGTGATGCTGAAGAGAACCATACCAATCAACAGAGTGCATTGTGTTAGTACAATAGAAAATAGATGAGTGGACTTCATTGCTTGAGATCTAATAGGTGATAGTAAGTGGCTAATGGAGTTCTTTAATGTAGCCTTTAAAGTAGAACAATTTTAACTCAAAATCATAACAGACTAACTAAGAATGATAGGAGTTTAGCACAATCAGCCTTAATGTTGTCAATATGTTGTAGCACAAAAAAAAAGTTCAGACCAAATTATCTCTGAGAAAAAAAAAATGAAATTACAGTCAGGCAAGCACTAAAAAGGATGGACAAAAGTATCATGGTTGCACCATGCATGCAGCACATTCAGCTTTTGCTAGTTTTTGTGGCATCATGTAGGACATATATCTTTGTACCTAATGCAATCAGGATAACACAGCTTGCAAGCTCAAACCTGATGGCAAATGCAGTGACAAGTTGGCCAAGAAAACATAGTGCACAGTTATAAATTTGAAATGCAGTGACAAGTTGGCCAAGAAAACCTATTGCAGAGTTATGATGTTTATTTACAGAAGAATTCAAGGGATTGTTAGCAACTTTTTGAATATAGGATTGACAAACTGCTAACTGTCAAGAAAGTGAAACTGTAGACTACACAGGTGGGAAACGCATGGGTGACAATGATGTGATATCCCCTGCATAGTTTAATCCTTTTTTCCTCGGACTAGGTGTTGTTGACACGCGAAATTGATCCGCGCAGCAACACGATAACTATCGTACTTTCGCGACGACAGACGATTGCTTTACGAGCAAAGCAACAAAGGGTCCTCGCTTTCGTGGAGGGGAGCCGACCGTTTTTCAGCGCAAAACGGCAAAGATCAACCAAACCCTAGGGCTGCTAGGGCTCAGCAAGAACTGGAAACTAAGTGCTGAAAAAATAGAACGCAGAAAATAGATGTATTTGTTTGTGTCGATTGATCAGAAGGAAGGACAATCGGCCGCACCCCATAATATATATGGGTCCACCTGGTCTTCGGCAGAGATACAAAACAAGAGTTGAATACATGTACGAGTATTTCTCTTGTATGGAAATAGGACGGAGCACCCCTGCTAATCCTCTGGTTTGTTAGCTTCCTGAGACGTATCAAAAATCCCTCCGTCAAGCCAATCCGAGTAGAACTTGCACCTTCCAATAAACGATTAGCTGGAAAAATTATATTTTCTGATCCTCCAGGCCCTCTTCTGGATTCTCTTCATATACGTTACTCATCATGGCCATGTCACATTTACCTCCGTGACGAACACACCTGACCTGCAGAAATAGCATCTAAACAATGTGCCAACTAATTTGATCACCAGCAACCAAAGTAATTTGGCCAACCACGCATACTGATTAACAAGCCAAATTATACCATTAACACATGCCCCCCTGTTTTCGGTACAATTGGATTTACCGAAAATAACAACTACCAGCATTATATTTTACCTTTGGACTATGTCAACAGCTTCACCGGCCATAGTGTTGCTCAGGGCAATGTCCAGATAACACACCGGCCAAATGTTTTGCTTAGGGCGATGTTTGAAGAACACATCGACCAAAAATATATTTTGCTCAGGACGATATTTATAAACAATCATATCGGCCATAGTACTATCAAGCCGCTTGCCACACATTAGGATAGTACTTCTTCAAATATTTTCCATTGAGAGCTTTAGGTAATTTCTCCCCCTGCAAAGATTGCACAAAATATGAATTTCCAGGAACAATCTCTACAACTCTATATGGCTCTTCCCAACTCGGCGACCATTTGCCGAATTTATTATCTTTAGTGCCTAGAGGCAAAATCGTTTTCCATACTAAATCTCCTATCTGAAACGATTTTTCCCTAACTTTTTTATTATAGGCCTTAGCTACCCTCAATTTCTCCTTTTCAATTTCACGCAAGGCCTTTAATCTCTCCTCTGGAACCTCATCTATTCTATCCATCATCAGATTACTATAGTCAACAGCCGACAAATCATTTTGTCTGGCTACTCTAAGTGCTTGTAAATTAATCTCCACAGGTAGCACAGCTTCCTGTCCATATACCAGCTCATACGATGTCACTTGAGTTGCCCCATGCTTAGATATCCGATGAGCCCACAAAGCTTCCGAAAGCACCTCATGCCACCTTCTCGGATACTCTTCTATCTTTTTCTTTATAAGCTTAATCAAAGTTTTATTGCTAGATTCGGCCTGTCCATTAGCTTGAGAATAATAAGGCGATGAATTCAACAACTTAATTCTAGAAGATTCGGCAAATTCACGAAATTGGTGAGACATAAAAGAAGCACCTTGATCAGAAGTCAAAGTCTGAGGAATACCAAATCTATGAATAATATGCTCCAATACAAAATTAATTACTTCTTTATGAGTCATATTTTCCAAAGGAATTGCTTCAGTCCATTTAGTAAAATAATCTGTAGCTACTAGGACGAAGCGATGACCTCTAGATGAAGCAGGATGTATCTGACCAATAAAATCTAAACCCCATCCTCTAAATGGCCACGGCTTAACAATAGGGTGCAACATAGCCGCGGGCGCTAACTGGATATCTCCAAATTTTTGACATGCTTCACACCCCTTATAATATGGAAAACAATCTTCTAATATCGTCGGCCAATAAAATCCCGCTCTTTTCAATAACCACTTCATTTTGTGAGCCGACTGATGTGTCCCACATATTCCCTCATGTACTTCACCTATAGCTATTCTAGACTGACCAGAACCCAAGCACTTTAAAAGTAACCCATCTATTGTTCGGCGATATAATTCATCATTTAATAATGTATATTTTAAAGCCTGACGCCGAATTTTCCTATCCCTAGTTTGGCTTGGATCCTTTAGATAATTAACTATAAGGCTTCTCCAATCATCAGGTTCTAACTCATTTATAGATTCGGTTATTTGTGAAACTTGTACCGAATCATCTTTGTACTGTACTAGTTGCTGCTGGACCAAACTAGCACCTGACGCACCATTTACCCTAGAATTAAAAATCTGTTCAGCTCTAGAACTCTCAATTTGACCCAGAACCGAACCAGCAACCTGCAGATCGGTCTCACTTTCGACCACAGCTAGCATCGGTTTTTCTATTATTAAAAACTTTCCACTAGTCACCTGGTAACCTGATGCTTGTTGGGCCAAATTATTAGCTCTAAAATTTTCTTCTCCGGATATATGTCTTATTGTGAAAGTGTCCAGAGACTTAATTATATCTAAACATCGGTCCAAGTAGCTATTTAGCAACCCATCAAAACATTTAAATTCTCCACTAATCTGCTGAACTACCAACAGAGAATCTCCAAAAGCATCTATGTCCCTCACACCTATATCAACTAGACTTTGCAAGCCAAACAATAAAGCTTCAGATTCGGCTTGGTTATTTGTGCAAGGATATTCTAAACGAACTGATGTTTCATAAGCTACATTATTTGGTGAAATCAAAAAATTACCAATGCCTTTTCCATCCCTACAAACCGATCCATCAAAATAAAGTTTCCATGGGCACACACTAACAAGGTTAACATCTTCATCTTTAATCCTATGATCAACAGTAAAATCGGCGACAACTTGACCTCTCACAGATTCATATGTTAAATCATATTCTACTAGTGCATAAGCCCACTTCCCAATTCTACCACTAAGAATCGGCTGTTGCAACATATATTTAATCACGTCGGTTTGGCATGCAACTATACAATTACTGGAGAGCAAGTAATGCCTAAACTTGGTACATGCATAGTATAAAGATAAGCATAGCCTTTCAATGAACACGTACCTAGTCTCTGTGTCAAGCAGACGGCGACTCACATAGGCAATGATGTACTCTTTCCCACCATCTTCTAGTGTCAAAACCGCGCCAATCACCTTCTCTTGTGCAGCAATGTATAATCTTGCTCTTTTGATCGGCGTCCATATTTGCATTGATGAAAGTAGGCCTAGGAACACTTACCATCACCAATATCAATTTCCTGTAGTGGATCAGCCGATGAGAATCCTTGTCCAAGCTTCTCCATGTCACCAAAATCTTCAACAGTCTCATGCATATCGTTCTTGCCAGAACGATATTCCTCAGTACGCCTTTGCAACCACTTTATGCTATCTTCCTTATTCATTGTTTACAAAGACAAATTATTAAGCCAAGTTATGCAAGTCGGCTGTACCGTTACAGGAGCAAAACCATCTCTACCAATAGCAATATAATCATAATCTGATAAATCCCTTCCAGACAAGCACTGCATCTCACCATGTTGCCAATCAATAGGAGAATCAGTTAAAGCAATGCAGGCTGAATTATCTGCTTCAATTACCTCTACATCATCTCCAACCCGCTGAATCACACATTGATGTAACGTAGAAGGGATGCAACAGTTTGCATGTATCCAATCACGTCCCAAAAGAGCATTATATCGCCCTTTTACATCAACAACAAAAAATGCTGTCGGCACCGTTTTACTTCCGACTGTGAGCTCCATAGAAATAATACCCTTGGCTTCAGATAGGTCTCCTGTGAACCCACTAAGCCCCATGCTGGTCTTAATCAATTCACTCTCTTTTTGGCCCAATTTAGTAAAAACCGAAAAAGGCATAACGTTAAATCCAGCACCTCCATCAACAAGCATGCGACCAATAGGCTTACCATTAATGTGTCCCTTAATGTATAAAGGCTTTAAGTGCTTCTCAGGCTTTTCTGGCTTCTCAAATATAGCGCTTTTGGCCCCTAGAGCAAGCTCTACAACCTCAATTTCAGGGGCGCGAAACTCAGCAGGCAAGGCAAACACCATATTCATATCCATAGCAGTAGGTGTGTCATTTTTGCTCTCTGAGTTTTCATCAATAACTATATCATTATTCTCAGATTTTTCCTCCTCCGCTATGATGCGCTTTTCCTTCCAAGTCATCTTGGCAGGCACCATTGGCTTGGCTTGATTAAACCATTCATCACGGCGCTTCTCGGCTTGCTCTTCTTTAATTTCTAATGCTCGCAGCCGCTGCACTCTTCTTTTTTGAGTATGTGTGAGTCCTCTCGGGCACCACTGAGACTTTGGTTTAGTTCCGGGCACAACTGATATGATCCTAGTGCCCCCAAAACTCCTTGATCTGTGCCGAAATGCCGCTGCTCTCGGCCTAAACATAGAGCCTCTAGGATAAAAAATATTCTGCTGCAGAGGCTTTTGAATATAATTTAGCATTCTGTGTGCATGATGCACATCCCTTGGAACTGCACCATTTGCTGAACTGTAATGCTGAGACACATCTCCAGAAATCCCGACACTACTGGTTTGCATGTTTAATTTAATAGATGCTAAATCAGCAGCTAGTGCTTCCTCTGAATGACACGTTCCTGCAGCAACAATGCCCTTCTGAAGCAAATCAGAACCTTGCTGCTGTTGCTGCAACTCACTACTCGGCTTCCCTGAACCTGTGACTTCTTTCTGGTCTGAATCAGAGCACGACCCAACAACTATTTTTCCCTGATGAGCAGCACATGCATCCACTTCAGATTTATCAATGACAACTGTGCCTATTTGTAGACCATGAACAGCATTAGAATCATTTGGACCAGACGCCAGTTGACTAGTTCCAGCCTTGTCATGTAAATTTGAATTATTTGTGCGACCTCCAGGCTTGACCGGCATCCACATAGATTTATGCCCACCAATAAAATTCTTGTTGCCTGTATTGTACCTTGGCAAACTGCTCTGTACAGCTGGTTCTTTCCCTTTAGATGACCCAGCTCTGGACTCCATGCGTTGATTAACAACTCCAGAAACCAAATTCCTGTGATCACCATGTACTACAATAGCATCACTTAGCCTATCCTCCTGATCGAACTAAGGTCTTTTGCCATAACCCTGCTGTCCATACATAGATCCTGGCACAGCCCATCTTGGTTGATAAAAAGATCCTGGCTCTATAGGATGTGGTGCCCAATGATTAAAGCCATATGGAGGGTATTGCGGATATATTGGAGGTGTGCAGCCCCATAACATTGGACCCATTGCAAACTGCGGTTGATGAGCATATGAATTTCCTTGCCCGTAAGCTTGACCACCAAAACCATGTCCAGGAGGAAATCTAGGACGCTTAACACCTCCAGGCCGATTAAACACATTGTTGGCCTTGCGTGATGTGTACTTGTCCAGCAAGTGTTTAACAGTCGGCCTTGACTTTAGAACTTGCTTCTTGCCTTCATTAACCTTCCATACTCCTACTTCTGCATTTTTTGGCTTAATCATCCTTGCTGAGAATTTGTCATCAACAATCACATTTTTTTCTTTAGCGGATTCGCCTGATCTGACCGAATAAGCACCTTCTTATTCTCAAAATCAACCATGTTCATAGGAAACGGGTCATTATCAAGCTTCATCTTAGAACCTTCTGTAAATGTCAATCGTCCGTCGTTAATGGCCGATTGCACCTGTCGACGAAACACATTACAATCATTAGTAGCATGAGAAAAAGAATTGTGCCATTTACAGTAAGCTCTCTTAGCTAATTCTTCTGGAGGTGGAATTACATGACTTCCCTTTATTCTAATCTGATTTCCTTGCAGCAAGATATCAAAAATTTTGTCACACTTGCTAACATCAAAAGTATATTTAATTTCTTTTCTTCTAGCAGGTGTAGGTTTCAAAGCAGTACATACAAAAGGTTTTGACTTAGGCACACTTACCCATTCGGCTACACATACATCAGCGTCATCATCACTAGCCGAATCACTTTCATAGCCTATAACATTAACAGTAGGTTTTTCCTTGTCTCTACCCTTATTATCTCTAAATCGGCTATATTGTTTGACGTCTTTAGCATGATTTTCTTGTGCCAAAGCCTTTTGTAAAACCTAATTAATATCTGAAAATTCTTGCCCGTCTAATCTATCCTTGACATGAGCAAGCAAACCCGAAAAAGCAAGATCGGCTAAATCTTTTTCGGCAATGACCAAGCTAAAGCACCTATTTTTGACATCTCTAAATCATCGAATATACTCAGAAACTGATTCATTGTACTTTTGTTTAACCAATATCAAATCTGAAAGCCTAAGCTCAGTTTCACCACTATAAAAATATTCATGAAATTTTTGTTCCAATCGCGCCCAAGTTAGAATGGATTTAGGAGCAAGTGATGAAAACCACGTAAATGCAACACCAGATAATGATAAAGGAAACAATTTCAATTTATAAACATCTGATGTACCAACTTCACTGATTTGAGCTAAAAATTGTCCTATATGCTCAAAAGTGGACCTACCATCTTCCCCGTAAATTTAATAAAATCTGGAATTTTAAAACCACATGGGTATGGTGTTGAATCAACATATTCAAGGTATGGTTTCTGATAAGCACGAGCTTTACCTTTTGGTTCCAAACCAAGTTCTCTAAGCACATTAGCAATCTGATCTTTAAAATTCTGAGATGGTTCTTGAGAACTAGTTTGCGGCATAGATGTATTGCTATTTGGTTGTGACTCCGGCAAAAAGGGTTGAGCATGCGGCGTATGCTGTGGAGGCACATTAGAATATGTAATCGGTACAGGCCCATAAAGAACCCCGGTACTCGTAGACGACAAAGATGGAGTGGTATATGATGTCGTCTGATAATAAGGTTGCTGCAAATTAAAGTTCACAACTCGGTTGCCGAAGGTCGATGTTTGCGGAACCGCAGTTGTAATAACAGAATTAGCGGCACTAGATGCAAAATTAGGTTCAAAATTATTGGCCGAATTGCTAACCAAACTTCGGCCAGTTTGATTGTCTCCTAAAGTAACAGTAGGATGTATAGTACTAGCCGATGCATTTACTGTAGGAGTAAAATTCGGTTGGCCTACCGAATTAGTATTTTCAAAGAACATAGGCTGTTTTTCAAGACGTTCATCCCTAATTTGTAACACAGCTGAACGAACTTGTCGAGGTAAATTATTTAATATATCTTGATTAAATTGTGATTTAAACTCATCAAATTTACCAAACAAAGAATCATTCATTGTATGTGTTAAATGTTCCATCTATGTACCAAATTTACTAGCTACCGATGCATCTATTAAATGACCAATTTCTTCGGAAAGTGGTTCACTTACCTCGGTGCTAGGTGAAGTAGAAGAGGCTGATGCAGCTACCTTGTTCACGACGCCGTTCCTCGTCTTCTGGAAGCCTGCTAATTTCTTCTGTAAATTCTTCAGCCTTTCTTCCTCGAGCTCCCGTTCAATCTCCTGCCGAACCTCTTCAGATAGGTCATCGAGCGTAACAGCAATGATATTGTCGGAGTCGACTGCGCTTCCATCCTTGGGGCTGTCACCCATTATTTGTCTCTTCTTATTCTTCTTCCCCAGCGGAGTCGCCAATTTTGTTGACACGCGAAATTGATCCGCGCAGCAACACGATAACTATCGTACTTTCACGACGACAGACGATTGCTTTACGAGCAAAGCAACAAAGGGTCCTCGCTTTCGTGGAGGGGAGCCGACTGTTTTTCAGCGCAAAATGGCAAAGATCAACCAAACCCTAGGGCTGCTAGGGCTCAGCAAGAACTGGAAACTAAGTGCTGAAAAAATAGAACGCAGAAAATAGATGTATTTGTTTGTCTCGATTGATCAGAAGGAAGGACAATCGGCCGCACCCCATAATATATATGGGTCCACCTGGTCTTCGGCAGAGATACAAAACCAGAGTTGAATACATGTACGTACGAGTACTTCTCTTGTATGGAAATAGGACGGAGCACCCCTGCTAATCCTCTGGTTTGTTAGCTTCCTGAGACGTATCAAAAATCCCTCCGTCCAGCCAATCCGAGTAGAACTTGCACCTTCCAATAAACGATTAGCTGGGAAAAATATATTTTCTGATCCTCCGGGCCCTCTTCTGGATTCTCTTCATATACGTTACTCATCATGGCCATGTCACATTTACCTCCGTGACGAACACACCTGACCTGCAGAAATAGCATCTAAACAATGTGCCAACTAATTTGATCACCAGCAACCAAAGTAATTTGGCCAACCACGCATACTGATTAACAAGCCAAATTATACCATTAACAGGTGTCCCCTGTGTTGGCCCTAGATCCTCACCACAGTTGAGTGATTAGCTCACTAACACCCTCACATACTCACACGGTGAATTGGAGCACAAATCTTTATTTTTTCCTCTCATATACAAATACAGCTCAAGGCTAATCTGAAGCTAGGTATAACTCAACTCTAGCTTACTAACTAGCTTTAATACATACAGCTCAAGACTATCTGAATCTAGCTGCTAGCAACCCCTATAATTAATCTAATTTTCTATCTTGACTTCAAAAGGACCTCAACATGTCCTTATTATATATACATTTGGGGCGGTTGCTACAGTAGCCGCAATTGCAACAGTATCCACCGTTGCTTTTACAGCACAAGCTACCCAAGATGCTAGCTAATAGTCAATTTTAACTTCACTACTTCCTTTCTCTTTTCAAACTCAATTTGCTTTTGACTTGTATCTTTCCAATTCTTTCTTAACTTTGCTAGAAGCTTTGTTTTCATCTCAAGAAAATAAATTAATTCCAACATTCTCCCCCTTAATTTGTTTTCTTGAGATATCTACTTTCTTACTGCAACAACTGGGACACCATTTATTTTTCCATCTTTTATCTGCATCCTTTTTAATTTCCACAAAATTCCTTTTATGCCTCCATATTTTTCTCTTCCTAATTCTGTGTGTTCCTAGTCTCATATTTTCTACTCCATGCTTCATAGTTTCTTCAACAACTGACTGGTTATATGACTGATAAAACTTCCCCTTCCTCTCAACTATCCTTGGAGGTACGGATGATACAGTCAACGGCTCTCTTCGACTTAAACTTGACTCTGATTTTGAATTGCATCCTAAGTTCAAACTTAAGTTTAGTCTCTTTTCTCTTGGAGTATCTTCTTGCTCCTTTTCAACCACCAAAATTGAGACTGGTTCTACAGAATTATTACAATCCACACTTTGTAAAGCAGTTTGAGTAGGGTAACTCATCTTCAATGCAAAGTTTCCATTCTCATCCATATCTGCCTTTGCAATAAGGCAGTTCTTATTTTTTTCGGTCAATGATCTGACAAGCATTATCTTCGAAATGAACAACATACCTGTGTTCTAGCAGCTGCCTAACACTAAGCAGATTCTGCTTCAATTTGGGCACCAATAAAACATCTCGAATAACCTTCTTGCCATCTTTCGTTTGAATATCAACCTTTCCCTTTCCTTTGGCTTGGGCAAAACAACCATTGCCCAAAGCGTGTCTTGGCCTGATGTGATGAATCCATATCTCTGAAAATACTTGGATCAGCAGCCATATGTTTTGTGCAACCACAGTCAATAATCCATTTATCTTAATTTTTCTCTTGCATAATAACTTGACAAGAGAGAAGGGACTCTTATGATAAATTAACATGATTATCATCATGAGATCTGCAATATCTTGCAATATGACCTTTCTTTTTACATTTGTTGTAGATCTTCGTCTTCCAACATCTTTCTGTAGAATAATTGGCTTTTTCATAAACATCACACCGTAAGTCAGATTTGTCCATACATTTTTCTCTTGTATCATGGTCATGGTCATACACAGCTCATCTTTGCCACGATCACGTATTCGTCGTCTTGACCCTGCGCCACCGCCATGGCACTTTGAGCTGTTGCTTGAGCCGGCATCGCTAGAGGAGCCTTCCTCGGACCACTTCTACTGCATCCGGGCAGCCCACTCCTCTCCGGTCAGCAGCAACTTGCCGCTGTCCGATCAACTTGCCGCTGTCCGATGTAGCCGTCGCCTCTGCACGGTCGTCTACTGCCAGCAAACGGCCAGTCACATCCTCAATCATGAGGGTCGACATGTCAAGAAACGTCTCGATGGAGAGTGCTATCTGGGTGTGTACTTGGGCACGATGCACAGGTACTTGAAGACCGCTTCCTCGTCAACGATGGTGATGCCATGCACCGCCAACTGGCTAATGAGCGACTGTAGCCTGAGGGAGAAGTCCTACACCACCTCGCCATTGCAGAACGCCAGCGCCTCATACTCCCACTGCAGCTGCTGCGCCTTCGCCTTCTTCATGCGATCAGACCCGATGCGCATGGCCTTGAGAGCGTCCCAAGCAGCCTTTGCAGAGTCCTTTGCGCCCAGCAATTCCACGTACTCGGGAGGCACGGTGGAGAGGATCGCCTCCATCGCTGAGAAGTCCTCCTCTTCATCCTCGGTGCCTTGCTCGATGGCCTGCCAAACTTGTGCGCACGTAGCTTGACCTTCATCAGCACCGCCCACTCGCCATAATTTAGTGAGGACCAGCAAGTTGGCTCCACCAACCACCTGCACGGTCCTCTGAACGACCACATCCCGGCACACCGGCGACTGTGAGCGCCGTGGTGTCTCCTCACCACCAGCCGTGCTCTCGTCGCCCTCTTGCACCATGGCTATTGATCACCAAACCCTAAACCTGGCAACCTCGGCTCCGATACTACTTGTTGGCCCTAGATCTTTATTATTTCCTCTCACATACAAATACAGTTCAAAGCTAATCTGAAGTTAGGCATAAACCCAACTCTAGCTAACTAACTAGCTTCAATACATACAGCTCAAGGCTATCTGAAACTAGCTGCTAGCAACCCTTACAATTAATCTAATTTTCTAGCTTAACTTCAAAAGGACCTCAACATGTCCTTATGCAGACATTTGGGACGGTTGCTACAGTAGCCGCTATTGCTACAGTAACCACCATTGCTTTTATAGCGCATGCTACCCAAGATGCTAGCTAATAGTCAATTTCAACTTCCTCACTACTTCCTTTCTCTTGCCAAACTCAATTTGCTTTTGACTTGTATCTTTCCAATTCTTTCTTAACTTTGCTAGAAGCTTTGTTTTCATCTCAAGAAAATAAATTAATTCCAACACCCTGCATAGTTAAGCCCTTTATATGGATGGATAGACAAAGTAGTTTCTGGTGGTACAGTGAGTAGTAAGATGAATAACACCATTGGGCCTTTCATCAAAAGTTATAAAGGTGTTAGAAAAGGGACCCACTATCCCTAATTTTGTTCAACTTTGTTGCTGATTGCTTAACAAAAGTGGTGGAAAATGCCCAATGTAATGGTCTTTTTACTGGTTAGTGGATCATATTATCCTTAATGGAGTGGCTATTCTTCAATATGCAGATAGTACTATCGTTTTCATCAAACATGGTATTGAAGGAGCCAGAAACATGAAGCTGTTGCTATACATGTATGAAATGATGGTTGGCCTGAAAATCAATTTTAATAAAAATAAAGTTGTGATGATTAATGACGACAATAGCAGGGGCTCAATTTATGCTGACAATTTTTAATTGCCAAGTTGGCAAGTTCCCAGTCAAATATGTGCGAGTACCTGTTAGCCCTAGCGGACTGCATATAAGTGACTGGGTACCCCTGGTTGACAAAAGTAATAAGAGACTAGACATTTGGAAAGAGGGAACTATGTTGATCACTGGCACAGTGACTCTAATATGTGTTAGTCTTAACAATTCTCCTACATATCATATGTCTGTGTACTTGTTACCTAAGACGACTGTCAAAAAGCTTGATAAAATCAGAAGGACTTTCTTTTTGGCAAGGTGGTGGTACTAAAAGAAAGTACCACCTAGTCAAATGGACTAAGATATGTAAGATCAAGAAAAAAGGGGTCTGGGCATTAAGGACCTAAAGATGATGAATAGTAGCTTGCTATGTAAATGGTGGTGGAAATTAGAGCAAGAAGAAGGGTTATGGCAAGAATTATTAAGGCCAATATCTTCACAATAAATCCATTTTCTCTGTGAATCACAGATGCAATGACTCTCCTATTTGGTATGATTTTCTCTAGGTGAGAAGTATATACCTTCAAGGAAGAAGTATTAAGATTACTAATGGTGTGAAGACTAGAAATTGGATAGACACTTGGTTATATGATAAACCTTTATGCACAATTGCACCAATTCTTTTCATTCTGTGTGAACAAAAGGAAGTGAGTTTTGCAAAAGTGAAAAATGGGGAGGTGCAGTTTAAGTTTAGGAGATGGTTGACGGATGACTTTCTGCTGGAACAAAATTTGGGCTGATGTGGAGAGGTTTCTGCTTCAGGTGGGCCCTGATAGCATAACTTGGAGGCTTGAGAAAAACCAATGCAGTTAAATCCTTGTATATTGCGCTAACTAAGAATGATGCTGGCCCATAATTTAAATAAATATGGAGGGGAAAAGTTCCTGCCAAGATTATTTTTTTATGTGGCTTATGGAAAATGGACCCATCTTAACAAAGGATAATTTAATCAAGAGGAATTGGATAGGCAATCCTATATGTCATTTCTGTGATCAGGAGTCTATAGCACATTTATTCTTCACTTGTCCAACTGCGAAAGTAATATGGGCAATGCTCGAAGTGATGTGACATTTGGCTGCCTCAGGGCAAAAAATGCTACATGTGAGGGTGGCTGCTATATGCTGGGCCATATGGAAGACAAGAAACAAAATATGCTGGGCCATATGGAAGACACGAAACAAAGTGTGCTTTGATGGGAAAAAGTTTCAGGACTCTATTGAGCTAATTTGCTATGCTTGTGCTCTTATGCGCTGCTGGACAGGTCTATATACAGAGATGGACAGGGAGATGCTCATAAACGGCGTCAACACCATGCTGCAGGTGGCTACGGATATTCTGACATCCAAGTGCAAGAATACTGGCAGAATGGAGTGGCTGGAGCAGGGAGGTCATCAAGAGAATGATGATCGGAACGCGTATGTTGAAGGAGGGAAGAGCTGTGTCGTGTGTTGAAGGAGGGAAGAGCTGTGTGGACAGTGGACCTCTTTGCAGTTAATCTGTAATAACTTTGTGGTGGTTGTGCCTGGGCCTGTGCGGTCTGCAGCAGTTTTTCTGAGATTTTGTCTGTTGTTAGGAGTTTTTTCTGGTAAGGATCAGTCTAGTTTTCTGGATGCTACCTGGCTCTGAGACAGAGTTTGAGATGTGCAGTAGCTCTAGAGGGTTGATCTTGGTCTGTCTCTCACCCTCTGTTCTTCAGGAGCGTGTATTTTCGTTTTCTGAATGCAAATGGGGTTAGCCTCGTGTGGAAAAATTGCCGGAGTTTAGCCATAGTTTTTATAACAATGAAGCAATTGGATGAAATTATATTTAACGAAGTTAAATGTCAAATGTATGGAAAGCATTGGCTGCAAAATACAACTTGCTTGACACCATAACACGAGGACCAGGGCTACATCATCTACACAATAGATAGCACTTATTTTCTGAAACTGCACTCTCAACTTTACTAGGAGAATACTGAATACCTAGGCCAGCCTAATTACGTGGACAATGTGTCGGTCGACTTTGACAGTTCAACTATCGCCTAGGGAAATACTAAACATCAGAGTCCTCTCACTTTGATTTGATGCAAGATGTTGTTAAACGCACGTGACTAGCCCCATTGAAGGAGAATTGAAGTGAACAATAAAATCAGCATGTCATTAACAAATGAACTGTCATCCATAGATGGGCATGTAGGAACAACTGGAACATGGTTGCAATTGTCCAAGGAAATCCATCCAGTTACCAAACAACATTACAACAAAGCATCAAGCAATGATCCGAAGATTTAATCTATAAGTTGACGGGCGATTCGTGTGATAGATCTGGTGCTCACCTGCTGGATACTTGCTGCCGGACTACTACACGAATGTGGCCGCAGCCCAGCTGCTCTCGCTCAGCAAAAAAAACCCTACAGTAGTAAAGAAGATAAGAGGGGGATGAAAGTGGACTCGAGATAGACATGAGTGTTGAAGATGAAGAGATGACGTATAAGAGATTGTGTTTCTAATAAAAAAGAAGTCAAAAATCGGATGAAATCAAATTAGCGCCGTCGTTGTGCATCACGTTTGCGCCGCACGAGTGCAGGGCAGCAGGCTGCGCAGCGCATCTATATCCGCTCGCCGGCGGCGTGAGGCCGGCCTCTCGACGACGGGTTGCAGTAGCGCCGGTGGCGCAAGAGATGCGCCAGACATAGGAATTTTTTTTTTTGAGGGGAATAAAACCTTTTATTGGCCTTCATATGAAGTACAAACACCTTCAGGCAGAGATACAAACCAAACATGTCGTCCAAAATCAGCATAAATACAACAACTAGCTAGATTATAGGCATCCCTATTTGATTGCCTTCCTTCATAGACAAACTCAACACATCTAAACTCACTTGATCTAGCTTTAATTTTCTGGACAACATGCCCATACGAGCCCAGACTCCCTTGACGAATGCTCGTAACAATACCGGCATTGTCACAAGCTAGTCTGAAGTTCTGCAGGAGCAAATCGCTAGCCAGAGCCAGGCCCTCCTTGTAAGCTATCGCCTCCATCTTTTCTGGCTCCAAGCTGCCCTCCATTACCACTGCTGAAGCCCATCGTTTCTGGCTCCAAGCTGCCCTCCATTACCATTGCTGAAGCCCCAAAAAACGCCCAGGTAAATCACGCACAACCGCTGCAGCAGCGACCTTTCCTGAGCTCTTGGACAAGGCTCGGCGAAGGAATTCACCAGGTAGAGCTTCTCTGGACTACTGAACGCTCCTTAGCTAGTGGTTTCATCGATTCAAGATCCATCACGTAACTCAAAACAAAACTGTGTCAAGATGGGGCTCTGGAAGATATCTTCATGAATAGCTTTCCTTCTCGCATACCAGATCGCCTAAAGTGTGACAGTAACACGAATTAAGTCGTCATGTTTTAGAGATTGCATAACAGCGGCCAACCAGCCCCTTGCATCAAGACCCTGAAACTGAGTTACGTGCTCAGTTATTTCTTCCTCCTCCAGCGTCCAAACGCATCGGGCCATATTGCATTCTAGGAGTGCTGCCACGAGTCCCCGGTGCTGCAGAGAGGACACGCACTGCTGTCAGCCATATTCCTATGAAGAAGATCCTTCGATGGCAGAGAGCATCTGGCCATCCTACGCAAGAAAACCCGCACCTTGGAAGGTATTCTAACTCCGCACAACATGGACCACTCTTTCTGAAAAGCTTGTCTGTCCGAGGCCCCCGCCGATCCAGTTAGAGATTTGCGAAGTGCAAACATTCCGTTTATGCCACAATTTGGCCAGGCGGGTTTTGTTGTTAAATTCGGCTTTATAGCTTATTGTTTGTTAGCCGATGGAAGCCCGAAATATATCCAATGGCCAGGTTAATTTATGAACAAGATAAGTCAATCATTAACAAGTATCTTGATTGTCTATTAGCTACTCGAGCAGTAGGATTTTATGAAGTCAAGCTTGGCGGTGTCTAATAAATAAAGGGTGCATCAGTGTCAGATCATAAAGCGCGGCATGTTATCTTTTAGGCCAAATGTGCACAGCTTTGCATGGTTGAAGGGCAAAATCAGTCATATTATGGAAGGAAAGCTTATGCACGCGTGAAGGCAAGCAAGCCGTACGGACATGGTATGAGTATCGTGGCTGAAATATTTTTAGTGTTTACATGGTAAACTAATTATTTGTACACATGAGAGTTGTCTTGCTTTTATGGTCACGTGTTGTAGTTAGCAGATGGATCTACTAGATTATAATATATCAAGGTAACCGAATAAGGGGGCTCAGCCATATTAATTCGGACTCAAGAGACCTCTTGTTGTACGCAAAGACCAGCGTGCCTTAGTATAAATACTAAGGTCATGGCCGATTGGAATCTCTCTACACAATCGATACAAAATCAATTTACTATTCTGTTCTTCTATTTTCTTCTACTTTTTGAATCTAGGTTATAGTTATGCTTTGTTAGTTTCCTGCAAACAAGCCGAGGATTCCAGCGTCCTCGGAATATCATTCTTTGTTGTTCTTGCTCGTAAAGCAGCCGGTTTGACTTCACCGTAATCGAAGAATTTATCTCTTTACTAGCTTGCTCGAAAACTAGTCGTGACGCTTCTACGAAAGTGAAGCGATCTATTTATTGGCGACTCCTTTTGTTGATTTTCGGTGTCAACAAAATTGGCGACTCTGCTGGGGAATCGATTGATTCGGCTTTCTACTGCCGAATTATTTTTCCTAGGCAACTCATCTATTATTTCTTTTGCGTGTTCGCCAAAGAATCTGGCCGGAAGGCCGATTACAGCCGTTTTCTCCAGCAGTTGATGACAAATCAGGCCCTAAGGCCGATTACGTTTGACGGGCTTACCACGACGTGCTAGTAGATTCCGAATTGAAGCAACGTTTGCCTGGAGAGTTCAGCCTTTCTTCACGTGGAGGACGATTGAATATTTTGCTGCGGCGTTTTGCATCTACGGCAGGTTACAAGGACTAACGGGAGAAGAGAGAAAATATCAGAAGTTGTGCTGCTATCGATTTACTACATCAGTCGAAGGATAGTCTGTGAGTACCATGGATCCGTATATTAATGTTACTAGATACATGGAGTCTGATTATGTTGCATTGACTAGTAATTCTTCAGACAATAATTGTTTTAATTATACAAAATATGAACCTGAAAATTATACGCAAAATTCTATGTCAAATAATATGCATGCATTTAATATTAATAATGCCCCTAGAGATACAAATCATGCATATATGTTTTCTGATACATCGGTGCTAGCACAATCCCAAATGCCGATGTATAATTAGCAAGGCCAAACTAACATGGTGGGCTCGACCAATTTTTATGAAACATCATGTCATAATAATTTTGCTAATATTCATCAAGATGGTTCATATCTTAGCTCATCGGTAACAAATTATCAATATAGCTTGCCACAAATTAGAATACCGATGACTGATCAACGCGGCCGAATTAGTGGAGCTGGTTTGGCCAATTATTTTAATCATTCATGTTCTAATAATTTTAGCCATGCACGGCAAAAAGTATCTCCTAGTCCATCCGCAATGTTTTCATCACATCTAGTTACTCAACAAGTCATGTCGATGGGTAGTGTGTATGACCGAAATAATGGGGTTTGGGTCGATTATTTTGAGACACCATTTGCTACACCAAATGCTAATAGATTAGAGGAGGATGTACCATTTGAATTTTTATTCTCATGTGCAATATCAAGTGCGCATGGTTCGGCTACATTTGCAGAACATGGCCGGGTCAATGAACTTTCATCGAGCATAAGTACACCTCGAGATAATACTATAGCACATAGTGTGTATCCTACACCACCCCAAATTGCCAAAAATCCCTATGGTTCGCTTTCAGAAACTCATCTTAATGACCAGAGGGTATCACAAATTGGTTCCATATCTAGTTAGTCTATGGCAGAGCAACATTTAGAGCCTAAAAGCAGCACAGGGCAACTTGATGAAAAGCTAAGATTTGCCTTGGAAACTTTTATAGATCAAGTACGTGAGGATGTTAGAAAGAATTTGGATGCTTGTCTTGTAAGTATGGGAAGAAAACCTGATTTTGCACAAGAACTAAGGCCAACCGTTATTAAATTGTCGGCTAACAGTGAAAAAGATAAGGAAGCTTTGCCAATTTATGAAAATAGCAAAGGCAAGACAATAACAGCAGATGTGGGAAACAGCTCGGTTGTCAGCAAAGCCGAACGAAATCATACTTGTTCTAAATCCATTATCTCAAGCTTAACATTACAAAAACATTTCAAGCGCAATGAGGTAGCTATGCTTGATTTCTCTGGAATCAATGGACCTTTCGCTTTGCCATCTGAGTTCCGTGCCCCAAAGGATGATTTTCATGAACCACAAGATAAAGCCAAACAAAATTCGGTTGACAAGATGCATCAAGGTGGTGATGGAGCACGAGGTCCTAAAGTCAGGGAAATAGTGTTGGGGAGCCATCAAAAAGCAAGGAGAGATGTTATTCAAATGGAGCAACCGCCGTGCTTCTCCAACTCATCTCAAAAGGTACTATCTACAAGTAATTTGCCTGCTTTTCAATCTGATCTTAGATTTAAAATTCATTCTTATATTAGTGACTCTATTCTAAAGAGATCAATTGAGAATGGTAGTTTACTTGCTAGCAATATTTCAAAACATATCGGTCAATATATTGAGCAACCTAGAGAGGCCGATAGTAGAAATTTATTAGAGTTAAATCATTGCCCATTGTTTCCTCCAAATTTAAAATTTATATGCGTAGCTTTACTTGTTTTACATTGGGTTTTTACTGGGTCTCAGATGATATATATGTGCTGTAATTATTTTCATTTGAAAGATGCAAAGCCGAGGTTGGAAAACAAAGAGGCCGATAACGAGGAAACAGAATGTCATTCTGATTTGTCAAACAATACTATAAATACAAGTGCACGTGTAGCCGAATGGGTCGATATCAAATCTGAACCATTCGTCTGTTTAGCTTTAAAGCCGTATCCACAAAAGAATCGGCTAAAGAAAATAAAGTACACTTTTGATACGACTTTGTGTGATCAGATTAGAGCAACGAATGTATTGCAAGTGGCATAATTTATTTGATCATAATACTGAGGCTTGCAATATGTTTCGTCGAATAATACAATCGGCTATTGATAAAGGCCAATTAAAATTTCCAACATCTCAGGATTGCTCTGATAATCTTGTAATTAATATTGAGAAGTCGACAAGAAGAAATAGCAAAAGTAGACCGTCTGATTTAGTTTTGGGAGAAGTAACAGTAGCTGCTGCTGCACCAATGAGTCAATTAGATATTAAAGATAATTCTTACGTTAATGTCAATAGTAGTCCTATGCTGAAAAAGAGTGCAGCCGAAGGCAATGATCCTTCGGTTAATGTAGAGGCTGATGGGGAGGAAAATTCCATTAACAGTTCACCAAATGAGATAGCCGAACAAGTGTTATCTGGTTCAGGTTCAAGTACAGGCTCACCTGTGCACGTGTCAACTCATCCGAGCCATGTTATTTCAGATGTGAGCATTAGTGCATCAAAAATAGCAGCTACAGCCGAACACAATGATAGTTCGGATATTTATTTAATCAATGCCGAAACATCGTCTATGACCGAACTATATAGTTCGGATGTGTCTAAAAAGAGAGAGAATTCAGTTGCGGCAAATGATACACTCAGCTATGATTGATGAGCACCCAGAGTTCTTTGAGGAAAGCACTAAGATTGCATCAAGCACTGGGGGGCATACTGAAGTTAAACCAAAGACGTTTAAAAAGCCGAAGCTTACTTTCAGAGAGCTTCTGGCTAAGTATAAAAAAGAGGCAAATGCAAGGAGTGCTAGTCGGTCAAATAATTTCAAGCAGTCAAGATCACATCCTAGATGGAATTCTAGTGGTTTGAATCGGCACCAGAAGAATTTTCATACATCAACGCCGTTTCAATGTGGAGCACCAATGCGTATGCCATGGGGGTAACATCCTGGTATGTCTTGTTCTTATCCATCTTGGAGTTGTTACAATACGTGGATGCCATATTCTCCTATGCAGTATTTTCCTCACTTTTCAAATTGGACTGTTCAAAGAAAATCCATGTCTAGTCAAAATTCTAATAACGGCCGTTTTAATCAAACAAATCAGTCTGGTCAGATGAGGAAGAATAAAGTGGTTAAGAAAATTTATCAGGTCAAAGAAGATAGAAGGAAGACTTGTGATTTAGAATCATGTGAACAAAAGAAATGGCCGGCTAACAACATAGATGAGAAAGATGGTTTGTCGGCCAGCACAGTTGTCAGAAGTGCACCGGAAAATTTGGTACAATCCAAAAGAAAGGAGAGAAAGGAGCTTCTGGAGGATTCTCCTGCAAAAAGGAATGTCAATGTCATGTGCATAGAAAATCAATCAGGAGAAGCAAATAATGATCACAATGAAGCCGTCCAAAATGAGAGAATGTGCAGTTCACGTTTGATGGGTGGCAGCAATGATTTGGAACTGACCAGCAGCAATGCAAATGCTATATGAGAGGCTGCATCAGGATTAGAGAGGTTAATAGGTAAAGAAAATATTTATATATCATCTAGAAGACAGCCACAGCCGAGATGGTGTCCACTCAGGCTTTCTCATTCACAAAAGCGAAGGTTGCAAAAGCTTAGTGCAGGTGAGTTAAAAAGAGTTGGATTTAGCATGGGTTCCCAAGGGAACAAATCAATCTCAAGATAAGGATGGTAGTCAAGCATCTGTTTTGATGGAGGCAATGAAATCGAAGAAAAATAATGGAGTCAAGAAACAATTACCTAGCAAAAGACTTGCCTCAGATCATCAATATCTTGGACCATCTTATCATCCATATTATTTAGCCCTGCCATTACCATCAATGTCATGGAGTTCATCTTCAGGCATGCTCAGTTGTCCCTCATGGTCCTATTATATGCCTTAGGTGCAGTGGTTATATCATGGAGGGATACGTCCAAATTATTGCACATCTGGTTGATTAAAATTATTTTTATCAATCTAAAGCCGAAATATTTATGTGTCGAACTTAATTTTATTCATACATATGTTTGTTTCGGTTATACATGAGGATGATAATATACGGCCGATATATGTTTTATTGACCATCGCCCCGAGATGAAATTAGCTGAAAAGCTAAAGTGTATTTCTTTTGTTATAGGTTCGGCTACTCGTTCTTTATTTGAACTATCATCATGCATGGCCGATTAATTAGTGTAGATTTGTTTATTAGACAATTCGTCTAATTATTGTTTTTGGCTGTTTGCAAAACAGTTAGTATTAATGCTTTGATTTACAGAGGAAATAGCACATATTCGGTCATCGGTGTGGCAAAAAGTGTTAATGTTATATTGATCAAACTATTACGACCGAATCTGTGGAAATTTTGATACTTGTCTAGTGTTTTCAGTAAATGCAATTGTACCGAAAACAGGGGGGCATGTGTTTATGCCATAATTTGGCCAGGCAGGTTTTGTTGTTAAATTTGGCTTTATAGCTTATTGTTTGTTAGCCGATGGAAGCCTGAAATATATCCAATTTCCAGGTTAATTTATGAACAAGATAAGTCGATCATTAACAAGTATCTTGATTGTCTATTAGCTACTCGAGCAGTAGGATTTTATGAAGACAAGCTTGGCGGTGTCTAATAAATAAAGGGTGCATCAGTGTCAGATCATAAAGCGCGGCATGTTATCTTTTAGGCCAAATGTGCACAACTTTGCATGGTTGAAGGGCAAAATCAGTCATATTACGGAAGGAAAGCTTATGCACGCGTGAAGGCAAGCAAGTCGTATGGACATGGTATGAGTATCGTGGCTGAAATATTTTTAGTGTTTACATGGTAAACCAATTATTTGTACACATGAGAGTTGTCTTGCTTTTATGGTCATGTGTTGTAGTTAGCTGAAATATATCAAGGTAACTGAATAAGGGGGCTCAGCCATATTAATTCGGACTCAAGAGACCTCTTGTTGTACGCAAAGACCAGCGTGCCTTAGTATAAATACTAAGGTCATGGCCGATTGGAATCTCTCTACACAATTGACACAAAATCAATTTACTATTATGTTCTTCTATTTTCTTCTACTTTTTGCATCTAGGTTATAGTTATGCTTTGCTAGTTTCCTGCAAATAAGCCGCGGATTCCAGCGTCATCGGAATATCATTCTTTGCGGTTCTTGCCCGTAAAGCAGCCGGTTTGACTTCACCGTAATCGAAGAATTTATATCTTTACTAGCTTGCTCGAAAACTCATCGTGACACTTCTATGAAAGTGAAGCGATCTATTTATTGGTGACTCCTTTTGTTGATTTTTGGTGTCAACACATTCTATAAGCCAACGAACCGATAAGGCACCACGCTTCTCCAAGCGCCAATCCTAGAAATCTTGTTGCCGCCTTGTACTGAGTGGAATACTCGTTATGAAATCCACATCCGATGGTGTAAAATATTCCATAAGCTTCACCTGATCCCAACTAGCCGACGTTGAGTCTATGAGCTCGCTGACTAGTTGAGGCTGGTTTGGCCGGTTGCTCGGCACCGGCCTCCTCAACCCCGGCGAAGGCAGCCAATCCATCGTCCAGATGTTGGTCTTTTCATTCGCCGGTCCCGATCCGTCGTATCAAGCCGTCCTTTAGCACCTCCCTGCCATCAAGAATAGAACGCCAAATGTGAGAGGGTGACGGTCCAATTGCGGCCACCAAGAAATCTCTGTCAGGGAAGTAAACCGATTTAGAACCCTGGCACTCAGCGAGCTTTCATCCTGCAAGATCCTCCATGCTTGTTTAGCTAATATTGCAAGGTTGAATAATTCCATGTCTCGGAAACCAAGCCCACCTAGGTACTTTGGTTGAGTCATGTCATCCCATGCCCCCAACATGTCTTCCTCTTCCCATCTTTGCAGCCCCACCAAAATTTCCTCAGCAAACCATCTATATGTTGGCACAAACCGCGGGATAATCTAAAGCAAGACTTGGAGAAGGTTGGAATAGCTTGAGCTACGGATTTATGAGAACTTCCTTCCTTCCAGCAGAAAGGCATTGATCCATCCATCCTTGTACCCTATCCCATATGCGGTCCTTCATATATTTGAAGGCTCCATTTAAAGATGAACCCACATCCGATGGCGTTCCTAAATATTTCTCCTTCAGTGTTTCACTCTGTACCTCAATAATATCCTTGATCTCATTTCTCAAACTTTGTCTGCAACCTTTGGAAAAGTGGATCGAAGATTTGTCCCTATTAATTTGGTGTCCTAAAGCCTGACAATAGATGCTCAACACATCCTTCACTTCCCAAGCACTCACCCTATCCGTCTTGAAAAATAGCAGGCTACCATCTACGAAGAGTAGATGGCTAACCGTAGGAGCTGACAGAGCCACCCTAATGCCATTGAGCGATGATGATTGGTTTCTTGAATTCAAGAGATACGAAAGACCCTCTGCTGCTAACAAGAAGAGATAGGTGAGATTGGGTTGCCCTGTCTAATCCCTTGTGTTGGCACAAATGATTAGAGGCAGTCACCATTGAGTTGTACTGAGAACGAATCTGACATAACCAGCCTCATAATCATCTCCACCCACACATGATGAAAACCCAGCTAACACATGATAGCTCCCGCATATCCAACTTGAGAGCACAATATCTCTAGTCACTGGCACGCTTCTTTCTCATGAAGTGTAGACACCCATATGGCATAATAATGTCTATGATCAACCTACCGGGAATAAAGGCTATTTGTTCTTCAGAAATTATTTCAGGAAGGATCACCTTCAGCCTGTTCGCCACCGCCTTAGAAGCTATTTTATAGATTACATTGCACAAGCTGATCGAACGGAACTGACTAAGGTCCTCCGGATTCTCCACCTTTGGTATCAACTCTAAAATTGTATCATTGATTAGCTTAGATCCCCTCGTAGCACCCACAATACGGCCAAGGTCACTTATGTACCGCATAATTCCCGATGATGTTGGAAGAAGTGGGCCAGAAAGCCGTTTGGCCCTTGGGCCTTCGTGGGAAACATTTGGAACAACGCTTCCTTCAACTCTGTGTCCAAAAAAGGTCGTAACAGCCTTTCATTCATCTCCGAGGAGACTTTAGCCAGGACTGTGCTCAAAATAGCCTCCATGTTGTGCATACCTTCAGAACAAAATAAATTTCTATAGAAAGTCATTGCTAGCTCCATCTATTCATCTTCAGTAAACTCCCCATTAGCTCTCTTCAGCTTAGTGATTCTGTTTCTCCTTCGCCTAAGGCTTGCACACAGATGGAAGAAACGTGTGTTTCTATCACTCTCCGCGATAATTCTAGACCACTGCCGCCATAAGATCTCCTCCCTGTGATTTAGTTCCATAATATGTTCCTTGATCTTCTGTTCAGCATGAGTCAGACCAACTCGCCATGGATCAAACAGGAGCCGCTCCAGCTCAGCAGCCAGTTCACACAGCTCCCGTCGCAGATTCCCAAATGATGATCGCTCCTAGCGCTGCAAATGGCCACTAATGTCCTTTAGCTTGCACTGTAGATCAACCATAGTTGATGTCTCCGAACCCCCCAGGCATTCGCCATGAGGGTGAGAAGTCTTCATGGGTTTCCCACATGACCTCATACCTGAATTTCTTTTTCATGTTTTTAGGTTCATCCGATATCTAGGTAAGAGTAACAGGCCCATGATCCGAAGTAGCTGTAGAGAGGTGTCGGACCCTTGCCAGGGGATAGCGCGCTGTCCAATCTACCGTGGCCAACGCTCTATCCAAATGAACCCGACAGAAAGATCCGCCAGTAACCTTATTTTCATATGTCCACTTTCTTCCTTCAAAGCCAAGGTCCACCAAACCACATACGTCGATAGTCTCCCTGAAACTCACCATCTGGGCATAGCTTCATTCTTGCACACCACCATGCTCAGATCCATCAAGAATCTCATTGAAATCACCTATACACACCCAGGGGAGAGGAGACAAAGATTTAATAAATTTTAGCACATCCCACGTTTTATACCTCTGGTTGGTCTTTGCTTCCCCATACACACATGTTAGTCTCCATGGTTCCTGGTCGCCTTCTTGAACAATGGCATCAATATGATATTGTGAGCAGGGTAGAATCTGTAGATTGATATTATTCTTCTAAAAAATTCCTAGGCCACCGCTGTGACCTGAACTGCTACCTGCAAAAGCAAAATCGAATCCTAAAGTGGTCTTTAGCTTCTCCACCCTCGCCTTATGCACTTGAGTCTCCTGGATGCAGAGCACAGAAGGGGCAACCTGCCTCGCCAAATCATGAAGCCCTTTCACTGTCGCAGCATTGCCAGGTCCACGATAGTTCCAGCTTAAGCAACTCATTGAGGATGGCGGCACTCCTCGAGGGAGCCCGCCACATATTTTGTTGTGCTGCTCTTCTTCCCTTGTGCATCAAGCTTCTTCAACCTCTTTTTGTCCCGTGGAGGGACATAGATAGGAGGCGGAGGGGGGACCTCCATGTCCACCCCATCCTTCGGGATTATCGCCAAATCCAGCTGCTTCTTCACGATCGACTCCTCTCTTAGCCACCTCCTTTCCTACTTCCTTGCTCTCCTTCGCAGGGCTAGAAGCAGTATCATCCAGTTCCTTATCATGGTCTTTATCATCACGCTCAACCTCCCTCAAGGTTCTCTTGCTAGATCCTGAGCTATTTTCGTCCTTGTTCTTCTCCTTCCACAAACCTTCCCGCGATGCTGTGGTCCAGCCACCACAGTCTCTACCTCTGCCATGCTCCGTCGCTCGAGCCTGAACAGTCGGTCCACCTCCCCCAAGTCCAGCACCATCCCCCCATCACCTCACGGTCACCAGGCAAAGAAGATCGAAATCTTGGGGAGCCTGAGTGCCAAGTATCTGCCTCATCAATCATCCAATCTCCAAATTGAAGATCCATCTCTGCGTACTCTCCCACACCACACTCCGATTGAACATGGCCCATCAAACCACAATGAGCACAGAAACGAGGAAGCTTCTCATACTTCACTTGGAGCAAAATTTTGGCTTGCCCTTCTGGAGCAAGCGTTGCCACCCTTATCAAGGGTTTAGCCACCATTAGCTTCACCCGAACACGGTGGAAATCCTGCGTCCTCGAGGGCACCGCCCATCTCCACTTCCTGCACTTCCCCCACCTTCGTCGCTAGTTGTTTCACAATATCGTCGGTGCGGAACAAGTGGGGTATCTTGTGGATTTGAATCCAGCTCAACACCTTATTCAGAATCACTTTGGGAATCATAGTTGATCCATCAAACTCCTCCAACATCAGTGCATAGCCCCTAAAAATCTTGGGGCCTTCTTCCATAATTCTCTTCCAATCACCCAGCAAAACGCCTGGATCACGAACAAGTTCTTCCCAACAGGTCAGAAATACATCTCCCTCGCTAGGTTCCAAGCCGAACGCATTGTCGACATCAGTAAGGACTCCTTCGATGTCAGAAGCTTCGCCGTCGCCATCCACTTTACTGGTGAGAGATTATCCCGGTCTGCCTTCGTCAACACCACGCCGTCGTTCTCCTCCTTGCTCAGATGGATTTTGCTGAGCAGTTCATCCATTTCCAGTTCCATCCTGGACTCCCCTAAGTTTGATCTCTCCACCGCCATGAAATACATGTCTGTTGTAAGCAACTCGGTGTTTCGCGCTGTGGTTGTATGTGCACCCTCGATTTTTGCTATCTCTTAAGAGCGTGAACAAGTTGAGGAATTAGAAGCACGAACTGGGTGCTCTCTAGATGGCAAAATCTGTACACTAATTTGCTTTGTTGGACCTGTGAATCCAATGGGAAAACAGAGGAACAGGACCCAGGAACAACACAAACACGGCACCGAAGGAGTAATCGCATTTTGTGTGGTTGAATTGTTGACGATGGGTAACTATGAACTGGAACTGTTGGCTGGACTGAGTTGGTACCTTTCACGCTGGTGGTGGGGTCTGAAGCTGGGGCCAGAGCCGGTTCAGCGGCACCCGCGCTGGGACCGCGGGAGCTGCAGAGAAGCAGCTATGGATGGACAAGCTGCAGGTTTTGCAGAAGCTTGCTGCCGATGAAAAGATCTCTTCAAGGATCTTCAAAGCCCTCGCTGATCCACCAACAACGAGCCTTCAGCGCCTGAAGCTGATCCTTTATTGATGTCGGCAATAGCTGCAGGAGAGGAGCAGGGGAGTCGCGCCGCAGGGAGCAGGGGCGGCTCTGAGGGGGGACGGGGACAAGCCGGGCGGCGGTGGCGCAGAGTTGCTGGCCGTGGCCGCAGCTCCGCTTCGCGTCGGGGGTCCCTCGAGCGCCGCAGGGGTTTGAGGTGGGTGGGGGTGCCAGCGGCGAGGTCGCCACCGGCCAGGTTGGTGGTGGATGCGGCAGCGGTTAGGTTCGGGAAGAGGAGGTGGGGGCGGTGCGGGCGCCCAGCGGCGGAGATGGTGCGGCCGGGCGGCGAAGTCGAAGCGCAGCGCCGCACACCTAACGAGAAAGGGACGACGAAAACCCTAGTCGCCTTGAACCGCCCTCGAGTCGCCTTTGCAGCGCGGAGATAGAGACGGAACTCGAGCTCCGAACAACGCGCCAGACATAGGAATGACTGGAGTCAAGGGACTGTGGGCCGCGTGGAGGGAGGGTGAGCCAGCCCAGCCCAGAGGAAAGCTGGGAGAATAAATAAATGAGGCAGTGCTTAAAATTCCTATCCGATTTTTTTATTCAAAATTCCTATCCTTTGTTGAACAAGTTATTTGCTGTTCCGGAGCAATACATCAGGTGGCGAAATTTTTTTTTCCCTGGACCCATTATTCTTAAAAACAAATTGAAGCTAAATTGCTATGTTTTCACCAGAGAATAAGATTTCTTGAATATATATTTTTAGATTAAGTTCTTGCATATATGCATTCAGTTTTTGTCGAATCATGGAGGAAAAATATCTCATGTTAAACAAACATATTTTTTGTTCCACTACTTTCCTTTCGTTTTATAGGGTGTTTCAGGATTTAAAAGAAGTCTCATCCATAGATTTTTATTTTGCAATTCTTTTTTGATATGATACTAATTTTGGAACAGTTGATAATTGATATATATATATATATATATATATATATATATATATATATATATATATATATATATATATATATATATATATATATATCTGTGTGTGTGTGTGTGTGGACATGTCGTAAGAGAAATTGACAGTCATATTATACATCAAAATACTTTTCTACAAATTCTAGGCCTTGTAACGAGGAGAGACCATCGGATCACAAATTTTGTTTAACTTTGCTAGTTTATTACAAGCCTAAATTGCAGAACAAATATGCAAGCTCAGTGAGCAAATCACAAAGAAAAAAAAATCACTAGTGCCATACGCTGAGACAGTAGGGAAGACACAAACAAATTGTCTTGAGCAGATCACACACACACACACACACACACACACACAAAATCACTGGTGGCATCTGTCTAAGTTCTACGCAGAGGCTGGTGACCTACCTTTCAGCGGCAACGCATAGCACCATTGAATCTTGAATGGTTCTTGAGGAGAAAACAATACCTGGCTATCTGCACTCATCGTCATCTATTTCTCTACTCTATACTGCCTAGTCAGCAAGATTCTCTCCTCTATATACAATTCTCCCGCACCCATCCATCCTCTATATCATACTCTATCCACTGTGGGGCCCACTTATCACTTTATCTAAATATATCCATATGACATCTTGTTTTAAAGAATTTATTAAAACAAATTTAATAGTGCAATCCGAATTTAATTTAGATTTTTAGTCTGTGAGTTATAATATTTTTTTCTTGTAAAAAGTATGGTCCACCAAAGATTCCTTCCGCACTGGCGTTTTGCACTTGCGTGGCACGTGCTGCATGCTCTGACGTACAGACTGGTATCTGTCTACGCCCAATTTCCCCCCGCGCGCAGCAACTGTGGGCCCTAAGCCTGGGATACCGTAGCTCCTGGATACCACCATGTCTGGAGGACGGCATGTGCGTAGCGGGTGGTATTCCGTGTCCGCTGGCATTTGCCGCCAGAATCGCTGATGTGGAGGCATAGCGGATGTTATTCCGTTCAGCAGTGCAGACAGCCTGAAACGGCAAACGGCTCATGCGAACTGCAAACTACTACTGATTGGCCCTACACTACAGGCCACGGCCGCACAACGAAGACCGATGTTTTGGAGAGAAAGATGTACTGCACCACCTGTTTTGCTGCAACGGATCGGAGCTTGCGCCCACCGGAGAGGATGACGGTAGGTAGGGAGACAACCTTGACCGGGACTTGGGAGGAGATGCAAATGCAATGATGAATTGATGATTGATGATTCCCGGCAGCCCAGCTACGCCTTCACTATTCTTATCTTTGGGTCATGTCGTGCTCCCTTGTCGCTTCCAATCAAAATATTCTGAAGACTTGGCAGAGTCGTCGAGGGTCTGGCGGTCTGCAGCCACAACCAAATGGGACACGTTCTGCAGCGTTGTTTCCGATGGAACCAAAGTAGCGCCCGTAGGCCAGGCCTAAGTTGAGTCTGATTGGTCCCTTGCATTAGCATTGTAAGTATGGTTTATAGATAAGGCAATGCAACTTCCTGTTTTTTCCCACTTGGCTATTATGGATTTGATTGGTTTGTTGCCGATGCGGTTGAATCATATAGGCGAATCCAAACAACTGTATTTTCTAACTCTAATACGGGTGAACATATCTACTTCTATCACGCACGGTGACATGATTGCGAGCGACGGCAACCCTGGACCCCTCTGCTACTCCCCTAGTGTGCCATGGTGGTAACCTAGAGTGCGGCGGCAGCGGTCCCCAACAACGACGCAACGCCTATCGCCTATTCCTCCCGCTCCTCTTGGTTGGGTTCTAGGCGTATATATTCTCGTAGATTAGAGAGTGATGACCTTAATTGGAAATGGAGTGAACCACACCGGTGGATTAGATTGCAGGACCTAGAGCAGCCACACAGGCTAACATAACTACTTCACAAAATTATCCAGGGCAGGGGATTAGTGCCTACTATGCTCGTAACGACGTTCCACTAGCACTTCTACGTAGTCTGGATTATCGACATCAACTAATTATAATGGATAACGAGAGCTTTTACCAGCAAATAAGCACCAAAATGGGTCTATTGAGATCCAAACGATTTTTGTAGACACCAAAAGATGGTGCATGACTTTAGAAAAACTTTTAACTAGTTTTATAATTTTCCAAGCTAAAACAAAAATTTTTTTATAAATTTTCTATGATTAAACCAGAGTTTAGGATTTTTAATTGTATTATTTTTCCATGCAAAAATATTTGGATTATCTTTTAGAAAAATATTTTAATGAATTTTTAGATATTTTTTAAAAAATATTTATAGACCGATTTACTTCCCTGAACATTCAACTTAGTCCAACTTAACCCGTTAACGTGGCGTCACATCAGTAAATTCATTGTCAAAATCATCTAGTGTAAAAAACAGTTTTAAAAAGCTGAAAAGGATTAAAAAATTTTAGATAAAAGATAAACCAAACAACCACAAAAGTTAAGAATTAAGAGAATAAAAAGACTTTTTTTCCTTTTTATATGATATAGGAAAAATCACGTCGGCATCTATTATGTATTACATAATGAACATTTCACCGGTGGGCGTTAGAGTCACCGCTTTCTGACCGTTATCAATGAGTTTCCGATCGGTTTATTCTGTTTTTAACATCTCGTTTTTTTTTTTGAATGGCTTTCCTGATTTCAATTCCGTGGAATTCCATGTAAGAATGTGAGTTTAAAAGTGGTTAGCCCCTTTTTTTCTGACCATTTCAGACCATTTTCATACTTAGAGGCCAATATTTGGTAGACTTTGTGTGTGTGCCCTATTTCTTTAAGTTCTCAATACAATTTTGTGCACTACTGTGCTTTCAACTCAAATGGAATACATGGAAGTTTTCTTGCTTTGGAATTTCATTGCATCTCAGGTTTATTTCCAATGATTATGACTTTTCTATCTGAAATTGCAATTTTTGATTATCAAAAGCTTAGGAATTATATTTGCTATGAAAAGAATAGTCCATTGCCTAATTGAAATTTGTGGTGTACAGAATGTCACATCCTCTCTTTTATTAGTTTACCAAAATGGGCTCATGAAGGGCAACCTTTAAGTTGTTTTCTATCTGAAATTGTAACTTGCTTAGCTGATTAGTTTGGACACAGTGTTGGCTCTCCTTTTGTTCTTGCTGCTCATACTTTCCTAGGTATATATTATGCAAATCTGCTTTCTTGCAGGTTAGTATATATTATGACTTTTCTGCTGCATTTTTGTCTGTTCCTGCCTAAATTTTCTTGATCCATTTTTTTTGCTATTGCTGTTTGCTATAGATGCAGTGGAATTGGAATTTAAAGGCATCAAAAAAGCAATTTCTTGTGCTCCAGGTGAAGGATTCTCTCTTTTTTAGGTTTTGTTACGATCCCGATAATGTATGGTTCACTAGAAAGGTTGTATGGTTCTCTACAAAGGTGTATGCTGGATTGGTAAGCTTCTATGTGTGAACCAAGGCAGCATTATGAGTTTCTTGCTCAAACTCCTGTCAGGTCAACTGAAGGGAGGACTGCTGCTCAAGCAGGATGGAAATGTAAGTATGAATTAGAGAGCGCACAAGCAGCAAACTAAAATCAAAGGTGAGGCTTGTGCATTTGCTATGGATGATTTTACTTTTAGTGAAACAATCTCATAATTTGAGCAACACTATTGCTTCAAGATTCTATCTATGTGTCTCCATTTCATGGTTTAGTTCATGAATCATAGGTTACATGGGTTATATATGACACGACATAGGTAGCACATATAGTGCTCACGGCATTGAAAGTTTTGAATTATTTTTTCGCAGGTGGGCTTAAGGAGCATAAAAATATAAACATCTTTGTTGAGCCACGTGTTAGAAAGGAGCTTCTAACAGAGGATTCCTGCTACAACTTCGTCCAAAATGGGATGATGGTAAGGGGTTTTTACTTATGCGATGTACTTCTTCCATGTGCTCCAAATTAGCAGTTCTGGACATAGATTACTCAAGAAAATATTTTCTCTTTTTCTAATGGGAATTTTAATGAATTAATTAATAAGGAATGCTAATTTGGAGAGTTTTATCATGGATAGTTTATACATGCCTTTTCTATTGTTCTCTAATTTGTGGACAAGAGTTCACTTATTTTTTTTATCGCCTTTGTCCAGTCAGATCTGTTTTGTTCTGTGTTGCATACATATGATTGGATCTGTGTTTAGCTTTGACAAGTAAATTGCATGCCTTAGATTTTTATCATTCACTTTGGTTTAGTTATTGCTATTGATTCAGATACCATTATACCATTATGTAGTATATAGGTACCTCCAAAAGGAAAAAAATAATTGGTTCATCATTGATTCTGCTTTACGTGTCTCACAAAAGCATGATCACTACTGTAATCAAGAATTACCATACTTTGGAAAATAGAATTTTTTTTTTAGTCACACAATCCTTCCATCATAAATATCGCTACAGTTTTTTCAGTCCAGCATAAAGAAATGTCGCCCAAAACCCCATGAGGCCATAATCCCTCTTGAAAACCCTAGTTTGGTTTTGGCTAATTGATGAAACCTAGGACTAACCCTATTGCTAAATGTGTAGCATTAGAGAAAGGGGAGCTCCAAGCCAAGTGGTGGAATGGTGATCAAGGTGATGATGGAGATCAAAGATGATTAAGTGCCACCCTTGGAGATGAAGGAAGATGAGGAGCAAGATGGAATGCTAGAGGCAAAGGTATATGCTAGGGCATTTTCATTTTGCTAGCCATAGGTGAGTAGAGAAGTTGATGGCCGAATTTAGGATTGATAACCGTACTATTAAGAGGGTCAATATCGTGCAATATCGGTTATCTAGGTGCCACTAGGTGAGCAATGACTTTGCATATGCATTAGGGACCTAGTGTGCTAACAAACTCTTGCAAAATTCATTTGAAAAGGCTAACACACGTGCACAAGTGAAGAGACACTTGTGTTGGCACATGAGAGCAAGGGTTGATGGTGTTTGGGTGTAAAACCCTCCCGCCGAGCTTGCGAAGTGAGACTCGGAGGTTTTCGGATGAAAAGAGGTCACTCAGAGGTGACCGGACGCTGTCTGGAAGGGGCCGGGACAGCGTCCGGTCAAGCTCAAGCGTCCGCACATTTTCCCGAACGACCGGGACGCTGGTCACCGGGCGTCCGGTGCCAAGTTTGTTTGCGGCCGAGCTGGGCGAGAGTGGACCGGACACGGGCGCGTCCGTCGAGGGCAGCGGGACGCGTCCCGGTCGAGAATTTCACGTTTCGGACTTCTCAAGTCGGCGACCGGACTCGCCTTGTCGGCGTCCGGTGAAAGCATAGACGCAGCGTCCCGTCGTGTGACGAGCGGCGGAGACTGTAGCCGTTAGCCCGCGCAACGGCTACATTCAAACGTCGGCGACACGTGGCCGTGGTAGAGGGACCGGACGCTGGGACGGGACAGCGTCCGGCCGCCACTAAACCCGCTCCCGGCCGACGCCAAGCAAAATCTGTTCTTGTGAGCAACGGCTATGTGATCTTGTGGACGCCTATATAAGTGCTTTGGCCGGCTCTAGGGAGTCTCTCTTGACACTTTGACATTATTGACATCCCCTAGAGCTAAGCAAACCATCTCCCTCACTTTGCATGCCTCTTGATTGATCTAGAGAGTGATTGGGAGAGCTTCTAGTGCATTTGCCTTGTGATTGAGCATCTAGTAGCACTAGTGAGCGTTCTTGCTGCGATTGAGCTTATTACTCTTGGTGATTGCCATCACCTAGACGGTTGGAGCAGCGAGCAGGAGTTGAGCAAGGTTGAAGATTGTTCTTGGCCACTCCGGAGGTGTTTGTGAGGGGTGTTGATCCCACCCCGCGGGAGATCGCGAAAGGAATCCTTAGTGGAATCTCGTGTTATTGAGTTACCCTCACTTTGTGTGAGTTCTTGTGGCGCCCGGTGAGGGCTTGGTTTGTGACGCCGATTAGCCACCGAACTACCGAGTGTGTGGTCGACACAACGGGGAGTAGTGTGCCGGCAAGCACGTGAACCTCGGGATAAAAATCTTGTGTCCCTCGGTGTTCTTGTGTGGTTTGATCCTTCGAGATCAACTTGGATTTCTCTATTGGATCATCTCTTCGGGTTTCATTGTATTGACAAGACGGTGATTGGTCATCAACCCGAAGGCACAGTTTGCATTCTTCGGTTTTTCTTCTCGTGATTACTTTTGTGCAAAGTAGCATATTATGGTGCATAGTATAGTTTGTTGCTAAGGACATTAATCTTAGTGTGCCTAGTGTATTAGGATTGCTAGAATTGGTTAGGTTGGCTTGCAACTCCCACTAGGCTAGCGCAACACTCGCTTTGCCATTTGTTATACTATCCGGTTTATTTAGTACTTTGTAGAAATTTTAATTAGGCTATTCACCCCCCTCTAGCCATTTAGGACCTTTCACCTCTTCAAATACATGCACCTACTAACTGTAATTATTTTTCCTGTTTAAAATTCTCCTTTTAGTTACCCATGTTTTTTTTCACATATACATTTAGCTACTAACTGTAATCATTTTTCATCATATCACAGAAGTTGCAACCATGAGTGATATAGAAGGCAATCAGTCTGAAATGAAACAAAGAGCTCAACCTCTGCGGTTCCTACTAAAAGAGTTTGCATTCGGTTCCATGTCATCTAGCCATTTCTTTCCTAAATCTATGTATGTACCAAAGGCTTCAACAACATGAAATCATGTTAGATGCTGCTTCGGCTATCAAACATTGCATTGCTACTGCATGGGTATATTTTATAGGTTACTGTTAACTGTTAAGTACATGTTCCCAGTTAGTTGACAGCCATATAGCACTTTGCTTGTAGAATGCGCACTGTGTGAGGTGTGCTCTGAACGGCCTCTGTACATGCATATATGAATTATCCCTTGCTTAGTGGTTAAGCAACAATCCCAGGATATTGATCAATTCAGAGAGGAATATAGTATGTTATTTTTGCCAGTTTGAGAGCAATTAAGCACCAGTAATCTGTCTTCCTTTAAGTTTCCACCAATTGATTTGCTTTCTATTTTTTGCAAAGGTCTGTTTGCCGATCGAAGCTGGAGTAAATATTGTTATTGCTGGGAGCCTGACAAAAGACTTGCCCAACTATCTTAATTATCATTTCACTACTTTCACAAAATCCTAGAATCGGACATCCAATTACCGATACTAGTAGGATGCCCCGCGTGTTGCTACGGGTATAAAGTAGAAATGTAAGAAGTTTATAATGGTCGAAACTTTGAATTAGTAGATACATATATATGGATATAATAGGTCAATTGCGGAGGTTGTATCCATTGACATACATGGGTGATGTCAACTGACATCACTTTTGAAGCCTCAACCTGTAACAACCCGGATTTTTTTTCAGAAAGCTAAAAATGCGAACTTTCAAAAATTTTTCTTGCAAACGTGTGAAGCATGAAGTTGCTAGGTTGAACCTAGGTTAAACACGAAAGAATATTGCTAGTGAAACGTCGCATACATGTAGATTGATTGTAGGAGTTTGCTTGGTTTCTCAAGTGGGTTTCGATTTCGTATTTATTTGGAGTTTGGAGAGCACAAGCCATAGTAACCTTCTCTTAAAATCTCTAATGGAATTTGTTGATTACAAATTCCTCTTTTCAATTCACTCCCACAATCCGTTTAAGGACACTCTCTCATAACCCTCTCTTAAAATTCATCTAATCCTGTTAGCAAATAGGAAAAGCTTCTCATTTCCTTGGACCCAAGGCCATGAACCAGCCCAGCGTAGGCCCAAGCCCAACCGGCCCTCCCTCCATTCCCTTTTGCTCCTGCCGAACAGAACCAGCAGGGCACCACCTCCCTCACGCGGCCCACACACGCACGTGGGCCCAGTTTGAAGCCCACGAGGCCCATCCAGCCCGCCAGCCGCCTCCTGGAAACCCTAGGAGCAGGCGCTCCCAGGAAGCCGCCGCCAGCCACCTCGCGTGCACCGCGCGGCGTCGCGCCCTCGCTCCCCCTACCCTACCATGGATGGCGCCACGCGTCCCGGCCATCCATCGGCCAGCACGGACGCCGAGAACGGGAACCGAACCCCCAGCCCATGGCGTGTATAAAAGATACGGCCGCCATCACCCGCGTCTTCTTCCTCCATTCCCCACCAGCCGCCGCCCTTCCTTCTCTTCTCCATCTCGCCACCGCCGCGCCGCCTTCACCCACGGCCGACCGTGCTGCGCTACTCCCTCCTGCCGCCCAGCTTTTGCCGTGCGCCCGCGCCCCCTATCGCGTGCACGCCGTCGCCCTACGCTACTGCTCGAACCGACGCCAAAAGCTGAGCCCTGCCCCGTGCTCCACCTCGACATCGCTGCCTCAGCGTCGCTCTCACCGCCGCATCCCTCGTCGAGCCCGCGCGGCGGTCCACCTGCTCCACCCCCCGCTGCGACAACGGCATCTCCATGCTGCGGCTCTGCTCCGGGGAATGCCCGCAGCGCCGTCCCACGACACCGAGCCACGCCGAGCCTGCTACGCCTCCACGACGAACACGTGATCCGCTTACGCGGCGGCCCGCCAGCGCGGCCACCAGCCGCGCCACCACGTTCGCCGCACCATCCCCGTCGCGTTCGGGCGGCACCCGACGACGACAGCGCCGCGCCCGCGTCCCGTCCGACCTGCCGCGACACCGAGTCCCGCCCACGATGAGCCCGTGCACCACCACGTCGCGCGACGCACGGGCGCCCGGCGCCGCCAGCGTCGAGCTACCATCTCGCCATCGCCCGCCTCGCTGCGCTGTGACGAGCAGCAGCCCCATCAACTCTGCCACCACGTTCCGACTACCGCAGCACCACCCCGTCCACACCATGGCACCACCGCTGGTGAGCTCCCCGCACCTACAGCCCCACCAGTTCCGCATTCCACCGCTGCCTATGAACTGAAACCGGCCTTCGTGCCATGTTCCATACCTTGCAGGAAGTCCGCCGGAGCACCGCCACCCTTCGACCACCTGCTGCTGTGACCCGACCTGCAACGGCCAGCTCCGGCCAGCCCCAAGCCACTGCCGGCCAGCCATGGCCAGCCGCAGCCACTGGCAGCCAGCCGCGGGCAGCTACAGTCAGCTGCAGCTGGCCGCACTTGGCTGCAGCCAGCCAGAGTTGGCCAGGACCAAGCCCAGTTGGCCACGACCCTCCTACTACCTCTGGCGACGCTCCGTTGAAGCCTTGCCAACGTCGCCTTCCTCGCCTCCACCTCGTCGAGCGCCGAACGACTCCACCGCCGGTGAGCCTCCGAAACGACATGACCGGCCTTCGTGCCTTGCCCACATGGAACACAAACGCACACACGCATGTGACTGGCCATAGCCAAATGGATCCACGGCGTCTAAGACGCCGGGGAGGACATGCCGCCCGTGACCCCGGCGTGAGCCCCGGAACTCTGTACGTTTAGCCGTAGCCTGGACATCGACACCATGCTGTAGCTCAACTCATCTTGAACTGTAGGACCCCTCTTTGGTTACCATAGTGGATGCCGAGGAACCCTAGCCTGGTACCGTGAATTGCCACTGCTCCGGTCACCTCGAGACACGAGGATGGGCCGTCGAGAGTTCGTGTGACCTTGACCTTTGCAAGCCATGACCACTTGGACCCCTCTCAGTCTCTCTTTTACTTTCTATATACACGTCAATACTGTTGTACCCACTCCTGATGACCCCGTTGTATATGTACTTTGTAATACAGGACCCATCTATCATCATGCTATGGAATTGTGCTACTCCAGTCTTTTCGAGTTGTCTTGTTGTTGTGTTATTGGTTCTTGCGGTTGGATGTTGTGTATTTATCTGGGACCGTGCCTTCGAGCTGGCTGAGGGATCATAATTCGTTCGGACGTTGCGATCGCGGGATTCGTCTCGCCATGGCCGTAATGCCGAGTGTAACTCGAGCCCTCGCTAGTATAGCTTGTGGTCGTGAGCTCACCTCGCCATGACTATGGAGCTATACTTCTTTGTTTGCCTTTTATTCGCTCTTCGTGCACAAACCCTTGTATGCTTGTACCCAATATGACCGTCGTGTTTCTTTGATTCTCGCGGTGACAACTGCACCGCTACGAATCCAAGAGATGCCTTAGTGCCAGTGCACCTAGGTCTGGTACCCTATGGGTGGTTTGCGCACTTGTGATCTTTATTATGTTGCTCCCTTTTGATGCCTCGTCTGATACCGTGGCATAAGTATTGGAAGTAGATCATCGCTTTCTAATTAATCTTGCCTTGTCCGCTCTATTCGATCCCATCTTGTTCGTGGCGATTGGATCAAAGCACGGACTGTCCCTTTTTAGTTAGCTAAGCTATAGTCGATGTCATGCTTCGGACTGTGAGAGTCGACTCGATCGACCGAGTGAAACCATCTCCACTGGAGATGTGACCGGAAACATGACATAGATGTGCCTAGCTAACTTTTCACTTCTCAGCTCCCGATGTTACTGTGTCATGTGGATCGAGAAGACCGTAGTCGTTGCTCTGTTTTGCACTGACCACTTCTACTACCGCTGGATACGATGGCGGGATAGTTGAAGTACAATAGCACCAAGTCACAAAAGTATTGTCAGATTCTATTTACTTTTTACGTCCAAGTGTGACTTGCCGAGTAAAGGCTACAAGAGTCGAACCCCGTTGTTCTTCCTTTTCTCTTTACGGAGCCCATCTTCGATTCCTGTCAACTCCGTGACGCCCGGATCGAGAGAACGTGAGCTGTGGTGTTGCTATGGATAAGCTCCGGCTTAACCCATTTATCATAAAGCCATACAGGCTTGGCCATCCAGCTTATGCGTAGCAAACCACCACTCTTGTCTTTTGGCCCGAGGATTCGACATCCGCCGAGAGGGCTAAATCGTATACCTTTTAATGACCTCTGGGTTAATGGATTTTCCTGCATCTTGAGTCCTTTCGAGTATCGTGTGTTTTCTTGTCTTGTTTGTCGCTTCATGGAGTGGCTACTTCAAGTACAACGACGCTCGGATCGAGACTCGCGGGAGAAAGAGGACGTGGGCGAGAGGACCCGCAGGACGGAGCCGACAGAATGACTAACCCTATGGAAGGAGAATCGTAACACTACTTCCATGACATCGCAGGTGTCATGGCAGCACCCTCTTTTAGATAATCCTATTAGGCATTGCATAATATTTAGAACTGCTAGCGCTTTATATTTATTCCTTTGCTAGTATATGAATGCATGCTATTGCCTGAGCCTTTATTACTTGAATGCAACCCCGCTTTCATGTCACCCAGCTTTGCGCTCATGCTCACTTATTGTTATCTACCTGTCTGCTTGCATGCATTTATGTCACCATACTTACTTTAACTCTACTCGCATTGTATCTGTGATGTGATGCTGGTGGTGAACCCCTGGGTATGGTTTGGCTTGGGATGCCGGACTTGGTGGATGGTGAGTGTGCTACGTGTGTCTTGGGTGCGTGGAGAGTGAGGGTTGTGTCGACCGAGCTGGGATATATGATGAGCTTGAGGTGAGTCTTGCCGTGTGATGTGACCTGGGCATCCTATGAGATGAATACCTGTGGCGGGTATATGTGATGTGATGTGTGAGGTGGGATCCTGGGTGTGAGCCTTCGAGAGGTGGAGCCTAGGACAGGGGTGCTATGGTGGCACGTAAAATGGTAAACCTGATGAAGATGTCCAGCTTGGTCAGCTCTAAGGACTTACTAGTACTCAGACTCACTGGGAATCCTTGCATCCCACTCGCTCTCTTGTAATGGGAGAGACGGTTGGACTACTTGGTATGAGTGATGCCATTACTACTAGGTTATGAGGTGATAGGGTGGGCGGCATAGAAGTCGAAAGTTCCTATACCGTTCTAGTCGGCAAGCACCAATCGATGGGCCCGATCGCCTCCCCGCCTTAGCGTGCCGATTCACCGGGGTGACCCAGGGCTAAGTGGTAGGATGGCCTCAGTCTATTAAGCAAGTAGCCGGAATCTGCCTAGATACGGCCGTGTCGAGGACGGCTATCTCGTGGGTATGTGAAACCTCTGCAGAGTGTTATGGTTGATCGATCGATACATATACCGACTTGTCGGTTATGGACGTTTTCTGGGACCTGCTTCACTAGATAGGAGATGTGTCCTTTTCTCCCCCGTGTTGTGAGATAGAGCCGGTCATGGACCGTTGAGGCAGGCCGAGTGCGAGCTGGCCTGTAGACACGAGTGAGATGAGATGTGGTGGATGAGGTGGATGGGTTGGGATGGATGGATAAGGTGATGGATGGATGTGTGGATGTGTATGGTTGGGAATGTGTTAAAACTTGACAAACTATCATATTATTTACTACTTGTTACTATTTTGCATGCGCTAAGGATGCAAACCACACCAAATATTAGGATCGCCATCCCTTTGTTTTATCTTTTCCACTAAAGGTCATCGGTGTTGACTATGGCCTCGCACACATCCGGGCGGTGTGCATATTTATCGCTTCTCGAGATGTCGAATAGTGATAGATTAGGAGGTCTCGTGTTCAAGCGCTCAAGTTTGGTTCGTGTAGATGGGATGTACGCCGACACCCTACTTCGATCGTGCCCGTGATTTGAGGAGCCTTCACCCGACGACTGTTTCCTCCGACTCTGGTGACGATTAGATATACTTCCGCTAGAATTACTCTGTAATAGGTGTGTTCTCAGTTGATGTTGTATCATGTAAAACTTATAATCTAACGCTGTATGACTGTGATATCTACTGATATATGATAATATGATGGAATCATTCGTGGTTTTATCACCTTATATCTCATTCTATGGATTTTCCCTTCATGGAAAATCAAGGATGTTTCAGTTGATATCAGAGCCGTACTTGACCCTAGGACGAGACCTTTAGTACCAAACACTAGTATTGAAGCCAAACGTTGTATCTGTAGAAGAGTCATAGCTACTGACTACTTGATTCCCTCTCTGCCTTGAATTCTACTACTAACCGACCGAATTTGCCCTGGAAAATTGACCTTTAGGAAATTATTCCATTTTTGCTGCCCACGCAAGATCGGTAGATGTGTGAGGCTCAAAGGCTTAGAAGTCGCCTTCAGTCAACACTATGCATATAGGAATCGTAATGATGCTTGAGTGCCTGGATCTTATTGCTTCTTCTTTCTCTTATGTTTATATTGCCTGAGTGTAGACTATAAAAATATTTTATCTACGTATGACTCTAGGCTAAAACCAAGGCCGTGTTATGACTAGACAGTGACCTTTACCGCCATTTGGAAATACTGGACCAAAGCATCAGATCTTTACATGTCCATTTTAAAACTGATTTTGATTTTCAACCATACATATTCAAAATGGTCCCTCTCTTTGATTGAAAACCACTTGATTTCAAATCTTCAAAAGACTCACTTTTGAAAACCTTCGATTTCTTGAAATGCATCTTCAAAAAGATGTTTTTCTTTTAAAAAAACCTAAAAAAGCTCCCCTTTCATATCAAACATGAGTTCTTGAATAAAACAAAATTAATTAAAAGCTTTACTTTTTCAAAACAAGAAAATGACTTCAAAATTATTAGCAAAAGAAAAATGGGGTACAACCCACCTTCAAAACACTTTTTGTAATGATTTCAAAACCCTAGGGTTGTATCCTTCTTGTTTGAAGAAAAAAAAAACTCTCACAAAATAAACGGTTTCGAACTGTTTTTCAAAAGCCTTTATCCACTTTTCAAAAGGGTTCTATACAAACAACCTTTACGAAAACATCTCTTTCAAAACCCTTTTTTTGCAAACTAGATGCATTGGTGCATATGACTTAACAACGAGGATTATCCCTTTTAGTGACATTAACTCTTAAATCTCGGGGGACGAGATCCTTGTAAGGAGGGTGGATTGTAACAACCCGGATTTTTTTTTAGAAAGCTAAAAATGCGAACTTTCAAAAATTTTCTTGCAAATGTGTGAAGCATGAAGTTGCTAGGTCGAACCTAGGTTAAACACGAAAGAATATTGCTAGTGAAACGTCGCATACATGTAGATTGATTGTAGGAGTTTGCTTGGTTTCTCAAGTGGGTTTCGATTTCGTATTTATTTGGAGTTTGGAGAGCACAAGCCATAGTAACCTTCTCTTAAAATCTCTAATGGAATTTGTTGATCACAAATTCCTCTTTCAATTCACTCCCACAATCCGTTTAAGGACACTCTCTCATAACCCTCTCTTAAAATTCATCTAATCCTCGTTAGTAAATAGGAAAAGCTTCTCATTTCCTTGGACCCAAGGCCATGAACCAGCCAGCCCAGCCAGAGGGCCCAAGCCCAACCGGCCCTCCCTCCATTCCCTTTTGCTCCCGCCGAACAGAACCAGCCAGGGCACCACCTCCCTCACGCAGCCCACACACGCACGTGAGCCCAGTTCAAGCCCACGAGGCCCATCCAGGCCCCCCCGGCCGCCTCCCGGAAACCCTAGGAGCAAAGCGCCCCAGAAGCCGCCGCCCGGCCACCTCATGTGCACCGCGCGAGTGTCACGCGCCCTTGCTCCCCTGCCCTACCATGGATGAGTGCCACGCGTCCGGCCATCCCCATCGGCGGCACGGACGCCGAAGCGGGAACCCGAACCCTAGCCCATGGCGTGTATAAAAGATACGGCCGGCCGTCACCGTGTCTTCTTCCTCCATTCCCCCACGGCCGCCGCCCTTCCTTCTCTTCTCCATCTCGCCACCGCCCGCGCCGCCCCGGCCCGCGGCGACAGCTGCGCTATCCCCTCTGCCCGCCACTCCGGCTTGCCGTGCGCCGCGCCAAGGCTGGGCGCGCGCACGCCGTCGCCCGCGCTCTGCTCGAACCGACGCCGGCCGAGCCCGCCCCCCACGTTCCACCTCCAACTTGACGCCGCTGCCTCAGCGTCGCGCTCACCGCTGCATCCTCGTCGAGCGCGGTAGTCCTGCTCCACCACGCCCCGCGGGAACGCCGCTGCGACAACGGCATCTCCACGTTGCGGCTCGCTTTCGAGGAACGCCCGCAGGCGCCGTCCACGACACCGAGCCACGCCGAGCCTGCTACGCCTCCACGGCGAACCTGTAATCCGCCTCCGCGACGGCCCGCCACGCCAGCCCACCACCAGCGCGCCACCACGCCGCCGCACCGTCCCCATCGCGTTCTAGCCGACACCCAGCCGACGCCCGCACGCGCCGCGTCCCCGTCCGACCTGCCAAGGACACCAAGTCCCGGCCACGACGAGCCCGTGCACCACCACGTCGCGCAGCCTGGACGCCAGCGCCGCCGCGTCGAGCTCCGTCTCGCCGTCGCCTGCCTTCGCTTGGCACAGGACGAGCAAAGAGCCCCATCAACTCTACCACCACGTTCCGCCACCGCAACACCACCCCCGTCCACCATGGCACCACCGCTGGTGAGCTCCCGCACCTACAGCCACGCCAGTTCCGCGTTCCACCGCTGCCTATGAACCGAAACCGGACTTCGTGCCGTGTTCCATACCTCGCAGAAGTCCGCCGGAGCACCGCCACCCTTCGACCACCTGCTGCTGCGACCCGACCTGCAACGGCCAGCTCCGCCAGCCCCAAGCCACTGCCGGCCAGCCATGGCCAGCCGCGGGCAGCCAGCAGCGGGCAGCTACAGCCAGCTGCAGCTGGCCGGACTTGGCTGCAGCCAGCCAGAGTTGGCCAGGGGTGGCTATAGCAAGCCACGGCTGGCCAGGACCAAGCCCGGTTGGCCACAACCCTCCTACTACCTCCAGCGATGCTCCGTTGAAGCCTTGCCAACATCGCCTTGCTCGCCTCCACCTCGTCGAGCGCCGAACGACTCCACCGCCGGTGAGCCTCCGAAACGACGTGACCGGCCTTCGTGCCTTGCCCACATGGAACACAAACGCACACACGCATGTGACTGGCCATAGCCAAATGGATCCACGGCGTCCGAGACGCCGGGGAGGACATGCCACCCGTGACCCCGACGTGAGCCCCGGAACTCTGTACGTTTAGCCGTAGCCTGGACATCGACACCATGCTGTAGCTCAACTCATCTTGGACTGTAGGACCCCTCTTTGGTTGCCATAGTGGATGCCGAAGAACCCTAGCCTGGTACCGTGAATTGCCACCGCTCCGGTCACCTCGAGACACGAGGATGGGCCGTCGAGAGTTCGTGTGACCATGACCTTTGCAAGCCATGACCACTTGGACCCCTCTCAGTCTCTCTTTTACTTTCTATATACACGTCGATACTGTACTTTGTAATACAGGACCCATCTATCATCATGCTATGGAATTATGCTACTCCAGTCTTTTCGAGTTGTCTTGCTGTTGTGTTATTGGTTCTTGCGGTTGGATGTTGTGTATTTATCAGGGACCGTGCCTTCGAGCCGGCTGAGGGGTCGTAATTCGTTCGGACGTTGCGATCGCGGGATTCGTCTCGCCATGGCCGTAATGCCGAGTGTAACTCGAGCCCTCGCTAGTATAGCTTGTGGTCGTGAGCTCGCCTCGCCATGACTATGGAGCTATACTTCTTTGTTTGCCTTTTATTCGCTCTTCGTGCATAAACCCTTGTATGCTTGTAACCTATATGACCGTCGTGTTTCTTTGATTCTCGCGGTGACAACCGCACCGCTACGAATCCGAGAGATGCCTTAGTGCCAGTGCACCTAGGTCTGGTACCCTATGGGTGGTTTGCGCACTTGTGATCTTTATTATGTTGCTCCCTTTCGATGCCTCGTCTGATACCGTGGCGTAAGTATTGGAAGTAGATCATCGCTTTCTAATTTATCTTGCCTTGTCCGCTCTATTCGATCCCATCTTGTTCGTGGCGATTGGATCAAAGCACGGACTGTCCCTTTTTAGTTAGCTAAGCTATAGTTGATGTCATGCTTCGGACTGTGAGAGTCGACTCGACCGACCGAGTGAAACCATCTCCACTGGAGATGTAACCGGGAACATGACATAGATGTGCCTAGCTAACTTTTCACTTCTCAGCTCCCGACGTTACTGTGTTGTGTGGATCGAGAAGACCGTAGTCATTGCTCTGTTTTGCACCGACGACTTCTACTACCGCTGGATACGATGGCGGGATAGTTGAAGTACAATAGCACGAAGTCACAAAAGTATTGTCAGATTGTTTTTACTTCTTACGTCCAAGTGTGACTTGCCTAGTAAAGGCTACAAGAGTCGAACCCCGTTGTTTTTCCTTTTCTCTTTACGGAGCCCGTCTTCGATTCCCGTCAACTCCGTGACGCCCGGATCGACAGAACGTGAGCTGTGGTGTTGCTATGGATAAGCTCCAGCTTAACCCATTTATCTTAAAGCCATAATGGCTTGGCCATCCAGCTTATGCGTAGCAAACCACCACTCTTGTCTTTTGGCCCGAGGATTCGGACATCCGCCGAGAGGGCTAAATCGTATACCTTTTAATGACCTCTAGGTTAATGGATTTTCCTGCGTCTTGAATCCTTTCGAGTATCGTGTGTTTTCTTGCCTTGTTTGTCGCTTCGGAGTAGCTACTTCGAGTACAACGACGCTCGGATCGAGACTCGCGGGAGAAAGAGGACGTGGGCGAGAGGACCCGCAGGATAGAGCCGACCGAACGACTAACCCTATGGAAGGAGAATCGTACCACTACTTCCACGACATCGCAGGTGTCATGGCAGCACCCTCTTTTAGATAATCCTATTAGGCATTGCATAATATTTAGAACTGCTAGCGCTTTATATTTATTCCTTTGCTAGTATATGAATGCATGCTATTGCCTGAGCCTTTATCACTTGAATGCAACCCCACTTTCATGTCACCCAGCTTTGCGCTCACACTCACTTATTGTTATCTACCTGTCTGCTTGCTTGCATTTATATCACCATACTTACTTTAACTCCACTCGCATTGTATCTGTGATGTGATGCTGGTGGTGAACCCCTGGCTATGGTTTGGCTTGGGATGCCGGACTTGGTGGATGGTGAGTGTCTGCGTGTGTCTTGGGTGCATGGAGAGTGAGGGTTGTGTCGACCGAGCTGGGATATATGACGAGCTTGAGGCGAGTCTTGCCGTGTGATGTGACCTGGGCATCCTATGAGATGAATACCTATGGCAGGTATATGTGATGTGATGTGTGAGGTGGGATCCTGGGTGTGAGCCTTCGAGAGGTGGAGCCCAGGACAGGGGTGCTGTGGTGGCACGTAAAATGGTAAACCTGATGAAGATGTCCAGCTTGGTCAGCCCTAAGGACTTACTAGTACTCAGACTCACCGGGAATCCTTGCATCCCACTCGCTCTCTTGTAATGGGAGAGACGATTGGACTACTTGGTATGAGTGATGCCATTACTGCTAGGTTGTGAGGTGATAGGGTGGGCGGCATAGATGTCAGAAGTTCCTATACCGCTCGGTCGGCAAGTACCACCGATGGGCCCGGCTTGCCTCCCCCCAGTCTTAGCGTGCCGGTTCACCGGGGTGATCCAGGGCTAAGTGGTAGGATGGCATCAGTCTATCAAGCAAGCAGCCGGAATCTGCCTAGATACGGCCGTGTCGAGGATGGCTATCTTGTGGGTATGTGAAACCTCTGCAGAGTGTTATGGTTGATCGATCGATACATATGCTGACTTGTCGGTTATGGACGTTTCCTAGGACCTGCTTCACTAGATAGGAGATGTGTCCTTCTTTTCTCCCTCGTGTTGTGAGATAGAGCCGGTCGTGGACCGTTGAGGCAGGCCGAGTGGGAGTTGGCCTGTCGACACGAGTGAGATGAGATGTGGTGGATGAGGTGGATGGGTTGGGATGGATGGATGAGGTGATGGATGGATGTGTGGATGTGTATGGTTGGGAATGTGTTAAAACTTGACAAACTATCATATTATTTACTACTTGTTACTATTTTGCATGCGCTAAGGATGCAAACCACAGCCAAATATTAGGATCGCCAGATCCCTTGTTTTATCTTTCCACTAAAGCTCATCAGTGCTGACCATGGCCTGCACACATCTGGCGGTGCGTAGATTTACTGCTTCTCAAAGATGTCGAATAGTGATGGATTAGGAGGTCCCGTGCCTGCGCTCAAGTTTGGTTCAGGTAGATGGGATGTACGCCGGCGACACCCTACTTTGATGATGCCCGTAAAGGAGGAGCCTTCACCCGACGACTGTTTCCGCTGACTCTAACGACGGTTAGATATACTTCCGCTAGAATTACTCTGTAATAGGTGTGTTCTCAGTTGATGTTGTATCATGTAAAACTTGTAATCTAACGCTGTATGACTGTGATATCTACTGATATATGATAATGTGATGGAATCATTCGTGGTTTTATCACATTATATCTCATTCTATGGATTTTCCCTTCATGGAAAATCGAGGATGTTTCACAACCAATCACAACCAAGAGAATTAGCTTAGTGGGTTTTAGGATTATAGAAGTTATAGATTAGTAGGGCCATACGAAGCCAATGGAGTGGAAACATTGCTTCTAGCTGGCAGGTGCCGATCCTCACTCCTCTCTCTTAATCTCCTCTTGTGACAGCTAGGTGCGTAGTGGTTCGACAGAGGTTTCTGGGGAAAAAAGGAAGCACTACTTATGGTTCTTTCCTGTTATTTTAAAGAAGGTAAATGATTCAGAAGGTACATCCTCATCAGTATGTATGCTTCCTGCTATTGCCTTGGTCATTTTTAGTAATTGGCCTGCTAGCATTCACATTTTCATATGTCTCTAATGAATTTTTAGAGGAAACAAAGGACAGCAAGTTCATAGTTTACTAGAACTGAAATTAAATCGTGGACTTTGTTAAGTGTTCCTGTTAATTATGGCATGGTGCTGTAAAATTCACAGTAGTAACCCATGTGCTTCATCATAGATTACCAGTTTAATAGTCAAACTGAATAACATATTGGAATGTGTTGGTATAATAGTTTGGACATAATTTTATTAAATGGAAAACTAGAAATATTGGAGATCAGACTTATAACGGCATGACCTGCAACCTGATTGCTTTAGCAATGTCCCTATGGTGGGGCGTCAGCAATGTAGTCTCCCACCTCTGCTCCATGCCTCACTTTCCTTGGGCAGTACCAATAGATATTGGGTCCTTTCTTTGCCACCTGGGTGACTGCTATCAGGGCATCTAGCTGTTAATAATTTATTTTTTGCTCCCATTGTAAGTTGTAATTGAATCCTGAGACAAAAAGATATATGGCTACAGTTTGAGAATACACACACTGTTTCAATTGGTACTCTGCTGATTTTTTTAAGATGGTTTCTGCACCTTACTTCGACATGTGCGGTTTATCATGGTGGTGCCTGCCTTCGTAAACAGGTGAGCTCTTATCTAAGATCATTGTTTACTTAAATTTATAATGCACGGTGAGGAATCCCGCACATGATGATGAAAATGCTTTACATAATTAATGGTTTCACCCTTGTGTTTGTGGACTGCTAACCTAATTTTTTTTCCTTTACCATAACCTGTGTTTTCCTTAAAACCTCAGTACAAGCTACTATTCAGTACAAGCTCAGTACAACCTGTGTTTGTGGACTGCTACCATGTTTATGGATTGCTACCATGTTTATGGATTGCTACCATGTTTAGATTGCTATTTACATTTCAGAATTTCATAATTCCTTGATAGACAGGATGCGGCTTACTATTGCCTATATTGTTGTTCTTCATTTTACAGTGATAGTGTGTTCATTTCTATAGAATACCAGTTGCTTCTGCATCATGCCACTTTGCAAGAACTGTTCAGTTAATGCTTTTCTCCTACTGACATAGACCATTATTTTAGGTCGGTCGTCTCATTGCTTTATTGTGCCTTCCAAGAATAACATTCTTAGATGCTTACTAAATTTTCTATGTTTCTGTCAGCTTGCCTCAAGTTAGGTATAGAGATAGAGGCTACTAAAGACAGTTTTAGCTAACAGATAGGTAAACAAGTTGTTCAGACAACTGCAGTCAGCACTTCGGATCTCAGAAAGCTGTTGTCTTAAGTAAAAGAGCTGGAGGTATACAAGGCTTCAACCTTCATATAATTGTAATCTAATTTGTAACCATGAATTGTTATCTACGATATATCTACTTCTGGGTACCCTTTATTCCTCAACTTCCATGTGTAAATACTAACAAATTTCAATGCTTCTAATATAAATATTGTATATTCTCTCACATACCTAGCTTATATGATGTGGATATAAGCCAATCACATAATTCCTAATTTCCTAGGCCCGCAGGGGAACAAACCTCCTAGAACTATTACAGTGCGATATGCAACATATATCTGTAACTGAAAGTTTCAGCTTCTATTTAAGTTACTTGGTGAGTCCTATTGTCATGCCTATGTAACTGAAGTTGCATCTGTTTGTGTTTGTAGGATTGTTCCTTCCGAAGGGCTTGCGACGTCTACCAAATTTTATTCTGGTTTAGTATAATGCAGCTCTAAAATCCCACCAGGTAGGCTGCAGGTGATTTTTGGGCATTACATTTTTGGGTTACAACACTTCTATTTGTCCTTGCATTTAAATATCTTTCTCTTTTTCATGATAGGATGCAAACATAGATAAAAATAACAGCTAGCAAAGGTCTAAGTACATGCAATCGGTCATCAATATGGAGCTATAGAGCATTTATTTTCACTTTTATTCTGATTGGTGTTCGAATTCTGGGTCCAGTTTGGTTACTTTGTCATATTTGTGTTTACAATCATTTTCTATAGCTTTCGATTTGCTGTGTGCAACTTGATATTTTGGGTGATCCAGATGTTCTTTGCAACATGTGTAAGTTGCTATTGTATATGCTAGGAATTTTTGCCAACATATATATGAACCTATTTTCACGGATTTATATTGTAATATGGGCTATAAGAAATTTATGCAGGCTTAGATTTTCTTCAAGACTAATCTGATCTAGGCTTTTGGTTTTCTTTTCTAACAACAGTAAAAAATAGTGCAGTTACACATACGTACAACATAGAAACAGCAACAATACCCAGAGAGGAGCAGCTTCCTGATGGCAATCGCTTCTCATAACAGCTTTTTTAGTAATAAAGTATAGAAGGAAGTAGTCGAGTTCAAGGTCCCATTCAACGCTGTGATCTTATATCTTATATGAAAATATATCCTTCCCTATGATTATCATACTGTCACATATATTATAAAGATCGTCAGTGATCAGATTCTTATTAATATTGTACCTTCATAGATTGTTAGTAAATCTAATGAAGAATTAACCATAATTGGGGTCTGTTTGCGGTGAGCATCGACGACGTCGCGGACAGGCGCGAGGGCGTGGCGGAGGCTACTTTCAATTCCGTCAGTTTGTTATAACAGACACGGATGGGCTGGACGAAAAGGCTGGGTACAACGTGGCCCAGATGAAAATAATTAGCAAATTAATCAATTACTTTAATTAGGTGCTTTAAAATTCGTGCAAATATTTTGAGGGAGAAAACCAGAGCAGATGCCTTTTTTCTTTGGCTATGTATCTAGACTATCTCTTAAATTAAACCATTGCAAGGTTAACAAAAAACGCAATTGTCAGCGAGCGTTAATTAGCCTGTGCTTGTGACGAGTTCTTTGCCTATTTTTTTTTAACAATCCTGTTTTTCTTTGCTACATGATTTTCAGGTTGGGAAAAAAAAAAGGAATTTTGGTATTTGCTTCCAAGTACTATTTCCAGATTTAGCACATACATACGTAATGGCCTCTTGGACGATAAAGAGCAGTTCATCAAGGTTGCAAATAGGAGTGGTCATATCCTATCTATTAACGAGGTGCCATTTTGCACACTTACTTGAAAGGATTCTTTGTTTGGTGTAATTAATTAATTTTCCATTCAATGCCACAGGGCTTGTCTCCTTGCCCTGTTATGGAGTTTGGGCCAGCAGCAGCCCCATTATGTTGCTATTTGGAATCTAATTTATACTCCCTCCGTCCCTTTTTATTTGTCGCCATGGGATGCGTGCTACAAGTTTGATTTGATTTATAGAAAATACGTACAATATTTATATCTCCAAATAATTTTGTTAAAAAACTAGATCTAAAGATCTTTCTGATGATATTAATTATGATACTAATCGATGATATTTATTATTTATTAAAATTGCCGGTATTTGTGTCTCGGGAAGTGAAGTGACAAATAAAAAGGGACGGAGGAAGTATATTGCCCAGCTGTCGCGCTCAGGCAAGCCGCCCTGCTCCAATCCTAGCAGATAGCACTACTACAGATTTGATTATGGGTGACACCACAGATTTATTAACTGTGGCGGTCACCCAAGACAACCGGCGCCGTTAATCCCAAACACAGAACAACACCAGCCTGGTAAATAACCGCCACGGTTATTTATTAACAGTGGCGGTTAACTTAACCGCACCGCCACGGTTAATGTCTTTAACTGTGGCGGTTGTATATAAGAAGCCGCCACGGTTAATTACTACAAGAAACACTTCTTCCGAGACACGGTTTCATCCTTACTTCGTATGGTTCCTTCCTACCGGTTATTCCCTCCTCTACAGACGAATGGTGGGGGGGCGTTTTGATCTTCATTTGCACAAATAATCACCTCAAATTCATAGTTTAGACTTGTATTTAAAGGAGGAGCGCGAGGAGCACACATCCAAGAGGTTTGCAAACTTTTCCACCTAATTTTATGCTATTCTCTTCATATTTTTGCATGTAGAGGACTCTATTTCAATATTTGGAGAGTATGAATATTCACCTTAAATTTGAAATTTGGATTGTATTGAAGAAGTAACACACTCAAGAGAGTAGCCTAGCTAATTTTCTTCCACTTTTTTCTCCTTTTGTTTTTACACTTTTAATTTCCATATCTGAATAGTATGAATATACATCTTAAAATTTAAGTTTGTATTGGATTTGAAGTTGGAGCACATCCAACAGAGGTTACAAAATTTATTCCACCTTTTTCTCCTCTTCTTTTTGCACTTTTGCATGTAGGATTACTCTGTACTTCTAGTTTCCATGTTGGAGTATGAATTGGTTCAGCTCAAACTTTTTATCTTTTGACTTTGTTGGATATGAAGGAAGGGCACACCCAAGAGAGGTTGTTGCATGGAGCGGTCCAAATGGATGTACCAGACGTCAAGGGTGCACGATGATATGACCTTCTTTAATGAGGTGAAAAAGTTCATGGCAGCCGCAAAGAAACATCGACTCAGGGTGAAGCGGGAGAACACCATATGTCCGTGTAAAAGTTGTGCAAACAAGAAAGCCCATCCAGACAATGTAGTGCAATCTCACCTGATGCGGTATGGTTTTGTTAAGGATTACACGGTCTGGACCTATCATGGGGAAATTGCAGTTCCGATTGCCGGTCCATCGTCTGGAGCAAACTCGTCGACTATTGCTGATGCAGACCGTGGAGGACAACCCTCAGGTGCCGCCGGCACTGGTGTTGGTGAAGATGATGGTGGGGACCAAGCCCAAGACATAGCTACTGATGATGGCTGGGACCAAGAGGGTGAGCCTGTACTGCTCCAACCAGATGACGTGCAATTTGTGGAGTCCATAGTGAACCGCTACGACGAGGACGATATTCTATTTGGTAATGCGCGGTGGTTGGAGAATTTTAGAGAGATGAAGTAAGCAGCAATTGATCCACTGTACAAGGACTGTCCGGAGAAGTGGACTGCGCTGCGTTTTAACCTCCACATGCTAATGTTGAAGGCTCATTTTGGATGGTCGGACACGAGCTTCAACGAGCTACTGCATGTCCTTGGTGACGCGTTCCCGAAGGATAACAAGGTGCAAGCCAACACGTACCGGGCAAATAAGCTGATTTGGCCAGTTGCCCTGAATGTTAAGAAGTTCGATGCCTGCCCTAACCACTGTATCCTGTATCGGGGCCAGTATGAGAGTTTGCAAAGCTGCCCACACTGCGGCTTCAGTCGATACAAGAAGAATGCTGGTTGTCGGGCGGATCCGAACGATGGGGGGCCCTCGGCAAAGAAGAAGGTGGCCAAAAAGAATAGTGCAAAACAGGTCTCTTCTAAGGTAGAGGAGGAAGAAGAGGGTTACATGCGGAGGAAAAGTCCTGCCCTATTAGTGTGGCACCTTCCCGTGATCGATCGCCTACGTGCTCTATTTGGGAACCCCGAGAATGCGAAGTTGATATCGTGGCATGCATCTAGTGATCGTGATAAGTTTAAGGGCGATGGCAAGCTGCGACACCCTTCCGATGGCGAGCAGTGGAAGCGTTTCGACAGCATGTTCCCGGAATTTGGCAAAGAGGCAAGGAACGTCGGGTTCGCGCTGAGTCCCGATGGGATGAATCCATTTGGTGACCTGAGCAGCATGCACAGCACTTGGCCGGTCATCCTGACCATCTACAACCTACCTCCTTATCTTTGTCAGCACGTGGCATGCATCCTGTACTCGGTGGCGGTTAAGAAAACCGCCACCGTTAATGTATTTCCACTGCCACCTTTAAGATTTTTGTACTAGTGTAGGCTGCAGCTAAGTTTTATAGTCACATTCCTCAAGCCGCTTTTGTTCCTAGGTTCAGAAAAAGCTGTTTGCAGCATGCATGGCATACATGGCATCATCCTGCCCTCTTCTCTGTTTCCTCAGTATGCAAAAAGGGTTCTTTCCAATTATGCCCTTGTTCAGTTCGAAACTTGCGTGAATTCGAACTCCTGTAGTACTTTCGTTTGTATTTGACAAATATTATCCAATCGTGGCCCAACTAGACTCAAAAGATTCGTCTCGTAATTTACAACAAAACTGTGTAATTAGTTATTTTTTTTACTAATATTAATGCTCTATATATACGGGTAAAAATTGATGTGATGGGAAAGTTGCATAAAAGTTGCATGAAAGTTGCAACTTTCATGCGAACTAAACATGGCCTATATGCACTGATTCCTTATTGTATTTTCTCTATACAGGGACATCCTTCAGACCTCTGTATGGTATGACGGCCGGCTTGCTGCTGGTTGCAGGCTTCCAGGCTTTCAGCCTATAGGATCTGCCAAATGACAAAGTGACCGAGCAGGCTGAGACTTTTCATGATATCAAACCGTTTCTGCTCTACAGGTGATCTATCGAGATGCAGCCACCACACCGAATGGTAAATTGCTCATACGTGCACACTCTATGTCCTTTGTCTTACACTTCAGAGGCAAAGTAGATCTAACGGAAGCAAATGGATAAACAGATCATCCAGGTGTGACCGTGACCTTTCTGACCGCAAACTACTAAGCAGCCTGGCGTCCTCGTCTCAACCCAGATGTGACCTTTTAGACAGCATTGCTTACTCATCATGGCGCCTAATGTACAAAGCAACTGTATACTATACACTGTGCATAACAGTACCACCTAGATCATCGCTAGGCTTTAGTCTCTTTAAGTAAAATATGCACCCAGCTTGTAATAAACTATCAAATATTTTTTCATGCAAGTGCTTTGACCTATATAAAAAAATGTTCCAGCTTCTCTCTATGTAACATATGTACGTTGAACTGGATGGATGCATTTCTGCCTAACTCGCAACGCGCGCAAAGGCGCACTCTATGTACTAGTTAGATATGTTCTAGGCGAGAAAAGAGGACACCGTAGCATTGCCTTTTCCTGGCCCACTAGACTGTTTGTTTGCACTAGTCCAGTTTCTACCATCTACTCCCTCCGTCCCATGGAGTTTATCACTAGAAAAACGTGTTTGTGAGAGGGGCATAGTTTTTTAACGACAAACTCTATGGGACGGAGGGAGTACTACATCAACTGAATTTAATCCTCACCATGATCTGGGGAGACGGTGGAAAGATCAGAGGGCAGTGGTGGCAGTGGCGCACATGGACTTAGGGCTTGTTTGGATAGGGTGAAAAGAGGATTACCTGTGTCACGGTGAAATGTCAGAGATATGTTGGAAGGAGGTTTCGAATACTAATAGAAAAAAATTATAGAACTCGTTAGGAAACCATGAGATAAATTTTTAAGTATAATTAATCTATCATTAGCACATGTTTACTGTAGCAGCACATTGTCAAATCATAGAGTAATTAGGTTTAAAAAATTGTCTCGTAAAAAAGTTATAATCTATGTAATTATTTATTTTTTTAGTTTATATTTAATATTTTATGCATGTGTCAAAAGATTCGATGGAACAGATAAAACTTTTGTCTAGAGAATCAAACAGGGCGGCCTGGTAACGGGTCAAGATGGACTTGGAGGTAGGTGTGCACGCTGCGAGCAGCATCAATTACTTGCAGTCTCTCCCTCAACGAGGACAGCCAGACAGGAGACGACGAAGTCACACTCTGCTACTGCTCGCTAAATCGTAGCTGTGCAGCTACGAGGGCTCCACCAAATGCGTGTTTCTAGGAACTGTTGTCTTCCATCCGTTGTGAAGATGCACAATTTTAACTTTATAACTGTAGTACGTTTCGTTTGTATGTGGTAAATATTATTCAATCGTGGATCAACTAGATTCAAAAGATTCATCTCATGATGTACAACTAAACTATATAATTAATTATTTTTTACTTGTATTTAGTGCTTCATTCATACAAAGGTTAAAACTTGATGTAATGGAGAGAGAGCGAAAAAAATCTGAAATCTAAACGAGGCCCGAGTTTTAATGCATGAGAGTACTAGATCGAGAAACTACTCCCTCCGTCACAAAATAACTTATCCTCCGTCACAAAATAACTTACTTTCTTTGACTTTTTAAAAGCTGCGTTTGACCATTCGTCTTATTTAAAAATTTTATATAAATTATAAAATAAATAAATTATTATCAAAATATCTCTAATGATAAAACAAGTCATAACAAGATACATGATATTTATATAAATTTTTTAAATAAGACGAATGGTCAAATGCAGTGTTTAAAAAGTCAAAGAAAGTAAGTTATTTTGTGACGGAGAGTAAATTATTTTGACGGACGGAGGGAGTAGCCTCCTCCTAGACTGACGATTCACAGGGTCTGCTTGCTACCAATAATTCGTGGTGACTGCAGACAGAGGAGCACTGTTGCCTTTAATTGAACTGACGACATGGTTTAAGACGCCTTGGCGTACACTGCAGGTTGTACTAGCGGATTTGTGCGTGGCTGACAGAATATACAAAGGCAGTCCTCACCAAAGCAGGCACCTCGTCGCCATATTGGTGGTGGCCCTTAGCTCTGTGCTCCTCTAACCGCTGGGATCCACCATACGCGTGAGAGGAGAGAGACCACCACCCTATGCTCCTCACGGCCTCCAGCAGCGTGGGACGAAAAGAGGCCACCACCCGTGGCTCCTCACCATGTGCTCCACCGGCCCTGGACCAGACCACCGCCGATGAGATTGTGCACCGCCACAAAGTAGATTTGGCCCCATGCGCTCTTGAGGGGAGGCCATGCCGTTGGTCCTGAGAAGAGGGAGGCAGGAGACCTGCACCGACGAGAGGATCGAGAGGGAAAGAGACAAGAGGCGCTGAGAAGAGGGAAGGAAGCAAGCGGCGCTGACGAGAGGAGAGCGAGGGACGTGAGCGGTGATGAGTAGTACTCCCTCCGCCCCACAGTCTGTGTCGTTTGATTTCCGTGCACCTCTCTCAATTCCGGTTCTCAAGCGACACTGTCTATAGGACAGAGGGAGTAGTGTTTTTGCCATTCGATTAGTGATCTTTGGACTTAGTGTCAGGTTATGAGCAGGGAGAAGGAAATTACTGCAGGTTTAATAAAAGCGCCAAGTATTTTGCTATAAGACAAGACATGTCATCTATATGACAGCTAAATTATAAAAAGAGAATTCTTTTTTACTTGTCTCCACAATTATTTTATATATTCCTAAAAATTGTTTATGCTGATGAACTTGTGTTGTCGTGCTATTCTGCACAACACATCTTATAGCCAATTGTAAAGCTGCTTCTTTTGTTGGCCGTGACGAGCTGATGCACTGTACGTCATGCTTACCACGGGTACAAGGAAATAAGAAAACAAATAATACTATATATTAACGGGAGATCTTTTCCGTTGTAAATTCTAGTTTAAATAAACAACCAAATCACGCGAGGAGCAGCTGCTGTACTGTACGTCGTGCTTAGGGAAATGATCTCCCATTTATAGTACTATTAATTTTGAGCACGGATATTGAGGTCACTCGGCAGCATAGAGAATACCTTCCTGATTAACAAGATTCCATGGTTAGGCCTTGTTTAGATGCACATTGAATTTGCAAGTTTTTACACTCTCTCTCCATCACATCAATTTGTACCCGCATGTAAAAAGCATTAAATATAAATAAAAAAATAACTAATTGCACAGTTTGGTTGTAAATCACGAGACGAATCTTTTTTGAGCCTAGTTGGGCCACGATTGGACAATATTTACCACAAACAAACGAAATGCTACAGGACTTTTCAATCTCTCTCCTCTCATAAATTGTTTGCCGCATGTAAAGAGCATTAAATATAAATAAAAAAATAACTAATTGCATAGTTGAGTTGTAAATCACGAGACGAAATCTTTTGAGCCTAGTTGGGTCACGATTGGACAATATTTACCAAATAAAAATGAAGTCTTCTGGGACTTTTCAATCTCTCTCCTCTCCCCATCTAAACAAGGCCTTAGTTTTGACAACTAGAATCCTTAAATATCGTAAATGTACGAACATGGAACCCACCGCTTCCCCGCCGTGGGTTGGCAGAACAAGCAGTGACAGGTGTTAAGATTCATAATATCAACCTGTCCTTGTAGCGATAATCTAACTATATATTATTTATTGATTATTTATTTATTATTATTATTATACTTTAAAGTTGTATACCAAAACCTCCCCACAAGAGGCCACATCGCCCTGTCAGTCTCACACGGGCATTGTTTATTGAACAGTGTCCAACAGTAACCGTTCTCATGAACAGTACCACCCGCTATGAACAGTACCGGATCACACGCACAGCAAAACCCTGTTATGCACAGTGCTGATTCGTTAGTAAACAGTGGAACCATGCCATAAATTTTTATGTAATTTTTAGTTCTCTGGTTAAAAATAAAGGGTACTCCAGTAATTTCACTCCTTAGTATGTGTACACGGATATAGATTCTTATCCTTTTGTAGTCTATAGCCGTACGTATACACAATACACAGAGGATAAAAAAAGTTTGCAATATTCAAAACCACTTCTCGCTGCATTGCCTACGCGTACGTAGCCGGATGCTGCGGCGTTCTGCTCCTTGCTCGACCTGCATCGCGAGCTTGGGGTCTCCCCTGGGGATGGCGAGCTCTGGCGGTGGCAACGGTGATTGTTGGTGGCAGCGAAGCTTTTTCCCATCGAATAGAAATACAAATTATTTTGTGAGCAACCCCCTCCTATTACTAATCTACCCTTCCCTGGCTTCATTTATTTTTACTGATTTTCTGTCTTTAATTAATTTTTTGGCAGAATAAAAATACAAAGTACCCAAAAAAGTACCAGCGGTATTTTACAACCACCAAAACAAACCTCATAAAACATAAGAATAAGAATAGGAGACTCACGTTAGATTTCAATTCCTCTGAAATTCCCATGGATTGAACCATTGCATATGAATTTTACTAGATTTTTGGATAGTCAATTCTTTGTTCCAAAGGGTTACATGCATAGAAAAAGTTTGCATATGTTAGAATTCTAAAAAAAAATCCTTGATGAATCCTATGTTCAATGCAAGGCCAAGAAGCTAAGGCCTTGTTCACTTCCCCCTCCAACTTCCAAGTTTTTTCACTCTCTCTCCATCACATCAATTTGTACCCGCATGTAAAGAGTATTAAATATAAGTATAAAAAATAACTAATTACACAGTTTAGTTGTACATCACGAGACGAATCTTTTGAGCCTAGTTGGGCCACGATTGGACAATATTTGCCACATACAAACGAAATGCTATAGGACTTTTCAATCTCTCTCCATCACATCAATTTCTACCCTATATATGGAGCATTAAATGTTAGTAAAAAAAATAACTAATTACATGGTTTGGTTGTAAATCACGAGACGAATCTTTTGAGCCTAGTTGGGCCACGATTGGACAATATTTACCAAATACAAACGAACTGCTACAGGACTTTTCAATCTCTCTCTTCCCCCCATCTAAACAAGGCCTAAATTATTCTCATCGATCTGTCAAATGTTAGATATAAAATTTGTTCAAAAACATATCTAGATTAAAATAGAGAAAACTAATAATTCAGATAACTGTTTATCCACCTTTACCCTGTCAGCGTAGGGACCATGTCTTAACTATGTATAGGTTTGCCATAAATAGCAAAGTTTGTCAGTCTTTACTCAGTTTGATCATACTGGCCTTGTTTAGATGGTGAGAGGAGAGAGATTGAAAAGTCCTGTAGCACTTCGTTTTTATTTGGTAAATATTGTCCAATCGTAGCCCAACTAGGCTCAAAAGATTCGTCTCGTGATTTACAACCAAACTATGCAATTAGTTATTTTTTTATTTATATTTAATGCTCTTTACATGCGGCAAATCATTTGTGAGAGGAGAGAGATTGAAAAGTCCTGTAGCATTTCATTTGTATGTGGTAAATATTGTCCAATCGTGGCCCAACTAGGCTCAAAAAGATTCGTCTCGTGATTTACAACCAAACTGTGCAATTAGTTATTTTTTATTTATATTTAATGCTCTTTATATGCGGGTATAAATTGATGATGGAGAGAGAGTGGAAAAACTTGCAAGTTGCAGGTGCCCGTTTATTGACGGCCCTCCCTTGCTTTCCTGCCAAGATCGTACACAAACATAATGCCAATCAATGTCATTGTCTGTAGGATGTGTCATAGTATATCGTGGCTAAAACAAAAACCAACCGAGCTAGTACTCTAGAATATCTCATCTATAACTCCTATATGTTTAAATTCTCTTTAGCCTATTCTCTTGATTCTGATTGGTTGAGAGCTCAAGAATGATGTCAGCTGACATCATCAAAGGAGTTACCTCCACTAAGACTCTCATTTATTTTCCACTAGCTATTTCTTTTGAAATAGAAAAAAAGTCATACCACCTAAATCAAGTATCGTAATTAAAATCCAATTACACCATGGTGTTCCTTGCAATAAACTCTTTAAAACAAGACCCCACATGAATATATTTCGATAACCTTTTTGCAAAAATTTAAACCATTTCTAAGTAAAAACCTATTTATATGCAAAAACCTCGCAAAACTGCATTTCATATGGATTACATGTGGTCCTCCAAAACATGCGTATAAATAAGATTTGGGTGATGTCCAGTTCAAATAATCTATACCATGTCAATAGATACAACCTCTGCAATTGACCTACTACATCCATATATATGTATCTATTAATTCATAGTTTCGACCATTATAAACTCCTTACATTTTTACTTTATACCCGCAGCAACGCGTGGGGCATCCTACTAGTTCCACATATTTTTGAAAGCCAATGTATGGGTTTGTGTACTGAGCCATGTAAGATGAGAACGATTATATATGTCACAACTGCGGACATAATTTTTAAAGACTTGGTGTTTAATTAGAGCTAGACAAAACGTGAGACACTCTCTAAAAATAGCCACCGATTTTTAGAGGAGGATGGCTCATTTTGGAGTCAACACCATACCACCTCTAAAAATCCATTATTAGAAGTGGCCTTTTATAGCCCAAGTATTGGATAAATGATATAATTTGAGAATAATTATGTAAATGCGGATATATCTACATTGATATCTGTGTGTTTGACTCTAAGTTGATAACTCTAAAGTTCTTCACTGCCCTGTCCATGTTCTACTTGGGGGTATTTGGATCCTAGGGTGAAAAGATTTTGCGTGTCACATTGGATGTTTTGTGGGATGTCGAAGAGATTTTTAGATACTAATAAAAAACAAGTTATAGAACTCACAAGAAAATCGCGAGACGAACTTTTTAAGCATAATTAATCTATCATTAATAAATATTTACTGTAGCACCACATTGTCAAATCATAGACTAATTAGTCTTAAAAGATTTATCTCATAAAGTTATCCCAATATGTGCAATTAATTTTTTAGTCTATATTTAATACTTTATACATGTGTCTAAATATTCGATGTGATAAGTGAAAGGTTTTATCCTAAGCCAGTTTTGTAAAAAGACATGTATGGGCAGGGCCTGCTCCAAATTGTCACAGCAGCGGAGTACTCCTTCCGTCCCTAAAAAGATAGTTATTTTCGCTTCCGAGAAACAACTACCGGCAATTTTAATAAATAATAAATGGAAAAAGTCTAAAAAACCCTCTCAACTATTAATGTTGGTGTACTTTATACCCTAAATTATAAAACCGGGTATTGTACACCCCGAACTTTTGAAACCGGTGCAAATAACACCCTAGGACGGTTTTTAGAGGGTGGTTTTTGCTTTCTGAGGAACGTGGTTTTGTCTTTTTTTTTTTTTATTTATTTTGGTCGAATCTTTGAAAAATCATAGTAAATCATAAAAAATTATAAAATAGAAAATCTAATTTTATTGGACTCCACATCAGTATATCTACACAGTGAATATATAATATAGTATATTTTAGTACAAAGTTTTTATTATAATTTTAGACCTATTTTTGTAATTAAATGAAATAATTTATAACCATAATTTCTATGGTCGAATTATGGTGAAATTTTCTCGGTGAGCTTACTATGATATGCTTGAACTATAAAAAAATTTATAATTATTGGATCATATATAACTTAGTTATAGATTTATTTAGGTTTATACTTAGGTTTATGCTTGTTAAATATAAATAAATCTATAAATGATGCAATAATTATAAATTTTTTGCTACAGTTCAAGCATATCTTCATAGGCTCACCATAAAAATTCACCATAATTCAACCATAGAAATTGAGGTTATGAATTATTCCATTTAATTAAAAAAAATATAGGTCTAAAATGACAGCAAAAACTTTGTACCAAAATATACTATATTATATGTTCACTGTATAGATCTACTGATGTAGAGTCCAACAAAATTAGATTTTCTATTTTATGATTTTTCTATGATTTACTATGATTTTTCAATGATTCAACTGAAATAAATAAAAAAAAAAAAACACAAAACCATGTTACTGTAGCAAAAAAACCCTCCAAAACCGCCCCAGGGTGTTATTTGCACCGGTTTTGAAATTTTGGGGTGTATAGTACCCGGTTTTGTAGTTCAGGGTATAAAGTGCATCAACGTTAATAGTTAGGGTTTTGTAGACTTTTTTCAATAATAAATATCATCGATTAGTATCATCGAAAAGATCTTTAGATCTAGTTTTTTGAATAAAATTATTTAGAGATATAAATATTGCACACATCTTCTACAAATCGAGTTTAATTTGTACCACGAATATCTAAAACGTTATCTATTTAGCGAATGAGGGAGCAGTAATGAAAGATGGTACTCCGTACGTAGTAATTGCTGGTCAGTGTCTGACAGTCATTTCAGCAGATGGTCCGTACGCTGCAGAGAGATGATTGGGTTGTCGCGTTGCCGTTTGTGTCTTTTGGATATCCAAGCGCTCCCTCCACGTGAACATTAATTAATTTTATAATTTCTATATGAGCTTTTAGAAATCATTCATAGAACATGCATCTATAGAGATGCACCATGGATGTGCAGCGCTTTATTTTTAAAAAGTTGTTTTAGTATACATTTTTCACGATTACACCAAATAAGGTGTTTGCACCAAATACTGTTTAACCCCAAACAGCACGCAATATATGGATGGAGGGACTGAAAAGTAGTCCGTATCAAATCGGAATGTTGGAGGGATATTGAAGGGGGTGTTTGGATACCAATAAAAAAACTAACTACAGATTCCGTCAGCACTCCACAAGATGAATTAATTAAGTATAATTAATCCATTATTTGTATATGCTTATTGTAGCACAATATTATCAAATCATAGACTATTTAAGCTTAATAGCTTTGTCTCACGAAATAGCCTCTGGTTGATAAATTAGTTTTGTAATTAGTTTTTATTTAATGTTTCAAATTAGTGCCGGTACATTTGATGTGAGAGGGGCTACAAATAGCAGGGTGAAGACCTGAGAAAATCGCTAGCTAGATGGACTTTAACAACAATTAAAAAAAAATTAAGGTGCAGGGCCCAGAGAACTGTGAGAGAGATTTTTTGAAGACCGTGCGAGACGAGTAGCTACTTACTACTCCTACATCTCACTAGCAATATCCTCTGCACCTCCTGCAGCCAATCAAATTTCTTCTTGCTAGGGATTTAATCCCCCATTGGGGCGGTGGTGGGTTTCGGCCTAAGAGACAAAGTTGGCAGATTCTGCAGAATAAAATTAAATACTGTTGTTGATTGCAGAACATGTTGTGAATGGAGGATTAATGGATCTGCAGCGCCACTGCCGTGAAAATCTTCGCTAGCTCTTCAGCAGGGGGCGTACGAAGTAATTAATGGAGCGCAGACGCGCAGTCATGGCAAGAGTAATGGTCTGTTTGATGCAGGCTTTGCCTTCTGTGCCTGTGAGATCTATCCACCGTATGGATTTTTGGATGATGCGGGTAACTTTTCCTTCTGTAATCAATGATCACAGTAGATCGCTATTTACAAAGGTGGTTGGCATGTTTACAGAGATGGTTGGAATGCACTGCTTGCCAAGAACCGAAGCTGCAACTATTCCTTAATAATAATTTCTTACTACTACACCACACCTCATTTATCGGTATATGTAGGATGTTCTACTTTTTATCGGCAAGTTCTACTTTTTACCACTACACCACACCTGATTTATCATTAGTAGTGGATAATTTCACGATTAAATTAAGTTGGATGAAATAAGTTTCAACTAGAAAAGAACAAATCAACTCAACCAGTGTAACTTTGGTATAGGCCTTCATCCCAGATTATTTCAAACATTACAAATTTTAAAAATCATTTGAGACACTACTAAAAACAACTTCAAATAAGAAATTGATAAACAACAAACATGTAGACAAAGTTGGACACTACAAACTTAGTATTAACTATATGAACATTCAAGGTCACTTAGAAATTCTAAATTTCGAAATTCAAAATATATAAACTTAAAGCACATAGTTCACTACTATAGAAAACTTAATGGTGGCTGTCGGCATGGATTCTCTGACGTGCAGAAGTCACGGGTGACTATCCCCTCTTCTGATGCCACCCATTTGGAATCTAACGGCTCTGGTTACACTTCAGCTTTTACAATACCTTATGCCTCTCTAGCTGGTAGCATAGACAAGTAAAATGGTAGCCCAGTAAAGTGGCCTAGTTCAGCAGCTCGCAGACAGATAGTTTCATCGTATGAACGTGGTTTAGGTGAGTTAAGTCTGATTTTTCTATTTTTACATTCTCTTACAAAGTTTTTTTCCTTTTGAAAAAAATTCAAACAAAAAAGCAAAACTATAATATTGCTGCCAATTGAACAAACCGAAAGCACTTATGCTTGTTGAATAGGCGGTATTTCCTTTTCTCTCACAACTCGTTTTAAAAAAAAATCTAGCTTTATATTTGAGGTCATCCTAAAAAATGATAAAATGTTCAGATCTATACTTGTTGGTCTAAATAATATATCAAGATGGCCTCAAACAAAAATATTGTGAGTTGTATTTGTAGCTAAACACAAAATTTTGGTTTCGATTTTTTGTAAAAATGAATTAAAACATGAAAATTAGAAGAAAAGAAGTCCGTCGTGAGCATATTTTGCTCTGGTTGTGTGATGTCCTCCTTCGAACTACTCTCTCCGTCCAAAAATTATTGTTCTCATGTTTCAAGGAGTCAACGAGTTTTAATTTTGACTAAAATTATATAAAAATACTAAAATTGATAAGGCAAAAAGAATACAATTAGATTAGTTATAAAGTATATTTTTATAATAAATATATTTTCATAATGAATTTATTTAAAAACATGAATGACAGTACTATTTACAATAAACTTGGTCAAACTTGAATCAGTTTAACTGGCACGGTTTTCATAATTGCATTCTTTAAGTTCTATAATTGGATTTTAATTAAAAGATAAGAACTCAACTAGCCTGAGTGTGTTGTTTGAACGATAAAACTCTTCTTCTTAATTACAATGATGCATAATTTTTTGCGTAATCAAGAAAAAAAATCAATGGCACAACCAATAGCTCACTAGTCTGAAAATTTAAAGTTTTGATTGCCTTCGGAAGCAACTAGAGGACAACTGGTCTACAGCCTCACTTCACTTGATTGGTGGACGTTGTTTATTGCATGGGACTATTAAAAATATTTCCTTGAAATTGTCGTTCCATCCTGCGCTAAAATAAATGGTCTGTACGCTTTAGTCTCTCTGCTATATCCCTTTATGTTTTTTTAGCAACAGTGACCTCTCTTTTATTGTCTCTGTTTGCGAACTGGGCCTCATTGGCCTACCACATGTATATACTTGGCACTGTAAAAGCTGAAGTATAACCAGAGCCGTTAGATTCCAAATGGATGGCATCGGAAGGGTGGAAAGTCACCCATGACTTGTCTTCTGCACGTTAGAGAATCCAAGCCGGGTGGCCGTCATTTTTGATTAACCGTGGCAGTTTTTTCAACCACCACCAAGCAAAGATCATGGCTAATCACCGATTAATAATCGTGGCGGTTAGAAGCAACCGCCACGGTTAATCAATTTTCCGTGGCGGTCGACTTAGGCCAACCGCCACGGTTAATCGTCTTTATTGTAGCGGTTTACTTAAGAGAACCGCCACAGTTAACATTGTCCAGAAAACAAAAAAAACCAAAAAAATATGGCGATGCACCACTCGATCACTCATTCAGGTCTATATATAATACGCTATTTTTTTCTTATATCAATATTTTATAATTTATATTGAATATTGTAGCTACTAAATGAACTCAAATGAAAAAAAAATTAAAATGTAATGTTTTAATTTTTTCAAATACTACAACTTTTGTATAGAACGTATCTCCATCGGAGATAGTTTGAAAAATTTAAAAAAAATTAAGTTTTAAAACATGTGAACTTCAAACATATATTCGAGACTCTAGAATACTTCAAATAAAATACTTATCAATATCAAAGATGTAGCTCAGATCGACCACTAGAACTTTGGTATTAACTACGTGAGCATTTGAGATCTTGTAGGAAATCAAAAATTTAAATTTCAAAATCTATAACTTTCAAGCACACATTTGGAACTCTAAACATCTTCGAATTTAAAACTTTTTAACTATAAAGTTATAGATTTTATTGAATACTATAACTTTTGTATAGACCATGTGAACATTTGAGGCCATTTGATAATTTTAAATTTTAAATTTAAAAACCTGCGCACTTACAATATTATTCTGGGATCTTAAACAATTTTAATTCAAAAAAATTTTCAAATACAAAGTTGTACATGTCTTTGAGAGCTATAATTTTGATATAAAGTTTGTCTTTATCTGATTTTATATAAAAAACTTATGAATTATTTTCTGTTTGCAACCATTAACCATAGCGGTTGTCCTATAAGCAGCCGCCTCGGTTAATCCACAATTTACCGTGGTGATTGCTTTAAGGTGACGGCCACGGTTAATCAATTTACCGTGCCAGTTATTATTGATCAGCACGATAAATAAAAAAATGTCCACCATGGTAAATCTATGCATTTTGTGCGGTAGTTGGATTTTATGACCGCCACAGTTAATAAAAAGCACCGCCTTGCAAAATTATTTTTTATACTAGTGTTTGCAACTCTAAGCAATATGAATGAAAAAATTTAACTGCGAAGTCATAAATTTTATTAAGAGCTGTAGTTTTAGTATAAACCACGTCAATATCCAAGACCAAAATTTTAAATTATGAACTGAAAATGATATTTTGGGACTAATATTTTCAAAGAAAAATTCCTCCACTCTACAGATGTAGATTGAGCTATAATTTTAATATAAAGTTTATCTTAATCTGACATGAGATGAAAAATTTTAAAAATACTTTTTATAGTATGATTTAGAGAGACAGACCACTTAACTCTAGTAGAGTGGACATTCAAACTCTAGACCTCCCGGTCCATCCGTTGCGTGCGTTGCCATCTCCACCCTACCATATTTGCCATAGATATGATATGTTTTTTTAAAATTCACTCTAAAGACATCTTTAGTCCAGTTTGAGACACAAACTACCTTTAGTCCGGGTTACTATTACCGACAGGGACTGATATAGGCCCTTTAGTCTGAGTTGGTGTTACCAAGCTAGACTAAAGGTTCTCTAACATTCAAGTAACTTGGACTTGAAACTAGTGCTCACGTTAGCCCTAGATCTAATTCTAGTTGAGACTAATGTACTGACCTAGGACCTGCCTCGGTTTATCAAATCTTAACGGAAAAATACTTTTCACGTTTGCCTCTATTAATAGCAATTCAGATGCTTGTCTCTAAAAATCAATTTATAGAGACGATTAATAGAGGTGACTGCCTCATGACATCCTTATCTGTAAATGATCATCTTCAGAGGCGGCCATTTACATGGAGGTTTCCTAGTCATTTGTGGAGACAATCCTTCTATTAATGAGAGAGCTATGTTTGATTATTGTTTTTGAAGCAGTACACTACTACAGAAATGACATTCACTGGCGGTAGATCACTGGCGGTTTGTCTCCAACCGCCAATGATTTTTCTTCACTGGCGGTTTGAAGCTTCAAAATCAGTCAATCATTGAGAAATGCTACGAACCACCAGTGAAAGTGGCAATCAGTGGCGGTTGGTAGTACAAACCACCAGTGATACATCACTGGCGGTTCGTGGTTCAAACCGCCAGTGATTATGAAATATCACTGGCGGTTATGTTGGGAACCGCTGGTGATTTATATATGTCAATGGTGGTTTGGTTTTGAACCGCCAGTGTATGCCCTGTACATAGATCTTCTCTTTCCCTGCTCTCTCCCACAGCTCGAGCACGCTACAAGCAGAGGACCGTTTTCCCACTCCCTCCCCCTATTGTTGCGGCCATTTTTCAGCAAAATGCTCATTGTGGATCTTGTTTTCTCAAGCATGGGCATGATCTTCTTGGTTTAAGGTAATGACAAGTCTCAACTCCTTCAAAATTGTCTCTTTAGATTCTATTTCATGGCTACATTGTGATGATTAGTGGTTCTCCTTTTTAGAGAGCACTTTTCCATTGCATTTTGAGGAAGGCATTCAAGTTGTGGTGATTCCATCTTGCTTAAAGGTTAGTGAATGTGGACCCATTATATTTACTAGTTGATTGCATGGTTGTTTTGATGATTGCTCCTATGCCATGATTTCACTAGCTCTTTTATTATGAATTTTCATGAACATAATATATGTGATCCCTACCTAGCCAATTTTGGTCACTGGTGAATTGTTGTGGTTCATTAATTGTCCTATTGTAGGCTTTAATAATTATTGGCTCCAATTTCTCTCTACTTCATATTGCCACGATAAGCTCCAATTGTTCCTGTTATTTTGTTTAGTTTAGCAAAATCTATGTGACAACTAATTTAACTTTGTGTCGAACAAAAAGTACCCACCCATTTTGTTGATCATGGAGCGACATTGTTGATCATGGAGCTAAATTGATGTTGTTGTTAATTAAGAGTCCAAAGTTAACTTTTTTATAATTAGTGGCTCCATTGGTCCTTAAATATAATTTTGCCATGATAAGCTTGGTGTACAATTAATTATTCAACAAAATAAGGATAAAAAATAAGTGGAATTTACTTTGGGCATGGAGTTAAGAGCTGAAATTCTTGATCATTACATGACCTTTTTTTATCTGACTATAATTACTAATTCAATTTTTGGGTGCAAGAATAGATCGAGAGTGGATGTATGGTCTGCCATCGACGGACGAGCGGTACTTGATGGGCATCAACACATTCATCACTGCAGCTGTAGCCAACGCTAGGGATGAACGACTTATATTTTGCCCGTGCAGAGATTGCAAAAATCGAAAGAAATGGGGAAACGTGGAGTCTATCTGGTGCCACCTGATTACTAGGTGATTCATGAGGGACTACAAAATATGGTGTTTCCATGGTGAGGTTGGTGTTAATGTTACGCAAGCAAACAATGACGATGTAACAATGCCCCGACAAAGCACTTACCGAGCGTGCAACGCATCAGGAAACTAGCCTTCACACGCAACCCATGGCTATTGATGACAACGTGTTTACGAATACGTTAGCTGACGACACGGAGGATGAGGATGGCATTTCTAGGATGCTACGTGATGTGGAGGGGACAATCACTGCAGATTCTATGTAATGTGGGCAATGTCCAAATACTTGGGAGCGAACACTAGTGTTGGAGATCGCATGGTATGTTGCTTCGCATAAAACATAAGAATCCAATACGTAGGGCTTCAATTGATACATTTTTAACATCATCTTACTTACAGCGCAAGAAGAAGATGGGCCACAATAAGTTGTTGAACTTCGAGATCAACGGACTAAGTGGGGAGCTAGCAAAATTCATATTGTCTAAGGTCTTGAGCAAGAACGGATCATTGTCAGTTGCTGCAGCCAAAAAGTACAAGAAGCAGTATGGTAAAGAGCATTTGGATAGGCTACTGTAGTATTTCTAGCATGAGCAACATTTGTAATATTTGTTTTAATAGGATTCTCGATGCATTGTAATACTCTAATTAGTACCATTTTATTGTAATTATAATCTGAATTAATTTAGTTTTGGCAGCAACGTGCCCCAAAATAAAAATAAAACAACCAAAATAATAAAAACCGCCAGTGTTAACTAAACTACTACTGGCGGTTGGAGACATAAACCGCCAATGTTTGTTCACTTAACACTGGCGGTTTGATGATGTCATAAACCGCCAGTGTTTGTTCACTTAACACTGGCGGTTTGTGTCTCAAACCGCCAGTAAAGCTCTAAATTAACACTAGCGGTTGGTGTTCTAAACCGCCAGCGTTTGTCTGCTAAACACTGGCGGTTTGTTTTACGAACCGCCAGTAAATCTCAGCATTAACACTGGCGGTTGGTGTTTCAAACCGCTAGTGAAAGTTTGTCATCACTGGCGGTTTGTAAAACCGCCAGTGATGTCCGAAGCACATCACTGATGCTTTGATTGTGGCGGTTCAAAATCCGCCGGTGAAATGGGGTTTTGAACCGCCAGTGATCTTCTACTCTAGCGTAGTGGTAGCTCTCTATGCACATGCACCTCTACCTAAAATGAGTGCCAACAATACAGCAAGACGACGATCTCCCTCTATATAAACAGAGAATCGTGTGTAGAACGCCACAGCTCAGCAGTCTAGCAGAGAGCCTAGCTAGCTTACACCGGGTCTTGCAAAGGGGAGAGAGACAGAGAGATGAGGGTAGCCGTGGTTGGCTCCGGCCTAAGCGGGCTAGTGGCGGCGCATGAGCTGGCGAGGAGCGGCGGCGTGCGGGTCACCTTATACGAGAAGGACGACCATCTTGGGGGTACCAAGACCATTTCCGTTGACGGCGGATCAGGCCCTGTCATCGTCAACCTTGACCCCATGGTCTTCAACCGGGTGCGCAACTTGCATCTGCACATAAACAATTGCATTTTTGCACATGCTCACAAACTGAAGAGTGTAACAAGCGTTCCATTATATTGACTGTAAAAACTGAGCAAAACAAAGTTCATCATGCCGAATAAATATTTTTTTTCATTATTGTATAGACGGCAAAAATCTTTTACACAACAGCGGCAGCTAAATGACCAGCTTCTTGCTAGTTTGAAATTACAGCCACTACAAAAATATGTAGAACGATACTATTTCTGTGAAGAAACTGATTCAGGCGTAATAGTCTTGGAAAGGTTTTTAAGATTGATCAGCACACAGCTCCTGCATGCCGTTGTTATGCCACGTTATATGCATGCAGTTACTGCATCTCCTTGGGTGTCTCGGCCGCTCGCTTGCTTCCAATGCATGGTTGCATGCAAATAAGCTGTATACCCGGCCGCTCGCTAGTTTATCTCTCGCTAGTTGGCGCGTGGCACGGAACCGTGTAGTTTGCCGTCGCGTGGAAACCGAACCCTTCGCTTGTCAGAGTTAATATGTTCTTGGTCTCGGTGAAAATGTTTAGGCGCCTGTGAAACTTAGGGCGTCTCCAGTGGCTGCTATCTGGCTGGCCCATCGAAGGCCATGAGCGAGGTGAGCGACCGCACAGGGCCCCAAAACTGAAGGGCCCCCAGTCTACAACAGCTCATAGCAATTTACATTTTCTAGATTCAGTCGGCCAGCCCAATAGCAGTGCTGCATTCATGATTTCGAGTCTTTCGCTCACGGGCCTCCAAAACCACTGTACCATTGGGCCTCCATTTGCATTTCACTCACGGGCCTCCAAAACCTAGAGACAGGCCTGCTATCTGGCTAGCTAGATATGACGTTGCAGGGAAAAAATAGGAGAAAGAGGTAGTCACTAGTGATGAGCAAATAGTTGATCTATTTTACATAGTGCAAAAATATAAGAGAGAAACGTGTGGGTCCAATAATATATAAATGTATAAAATAGTCTTTGTTTTTGTCTCTCATCTCCACATGAGTTAGCAATGTAACTAGCACCATTGCAGACACCCTTAAAAGGAGGGAGTATAACAACTAAATATTCAGTATGGCCTCTGTGGTGGCCCAATGCAATAACTAAGTGGCACCCACTAAAAATATTTTAGCTTGGTTGCTCACTTTGAGCTTCCAACTATGTTCACTTTGAGCATGGGCATGTTGCTCACTAGCTCTGAGCTTTGCTATGTTCGCAGAGGTGATATTTCATTAAAAGTGCTGATCATATGCTTGGATTTATAGTTGCCTCTAGAAATCGATTTATAGAGTCGGTTCCACTATGTAAGAACAAGCAATCACTGACAGCCAGTAGTGATGTAGAACTGGCTGGCTATCATCGCCAGTTCATCGCCACGGACCACCAGTATATCCATTTTTTGCAAAGAAACATTTATAACTTTTTCATTTGAGGTTTGGATCAAGATAAACTTTATATGAAAACTACAGAGTTCAAAAAGATCTAAATTTTCTGACTGACAATTTTTTAGTTTGAGATAGTTTACATGTCTAAGTATTCAATCTAAGTTATCAGATCAGATTTGAGATGGTTAAAAATATCAAATGAAGTCAAAGTAATCATCAAAGTTGTAGTATACTCGACGAGGTCTACAATATTGCAATTATCAAACTTTTCATTTGAGATCATTTATGCTCTCAAATATACAATATAAGATTTAAATTATGTAGTTAAAAGAATATCATCAGTTGTATCAAAATCACAAGTGTGTGCTCAGCTAATATGGACGCTTATTAAGGGAATGTAAACATACAGATTTCAGGTTTGAATCGTAGAAAACACATATTTTTTTATCGTTTTAACACCTATTACGGACGGATCTAGAAACCCCGTCAGTGCATGCCCCTTCTGGTGTACTATTGGTAATGTGCCCCACCTCCAAAGATCCTTTTCTGAAACTGATAATCAGTGATAAAAACATATAAAAAGAAAAAAAAATCATCCTAGGAGGATCCCACCGGTCTAGTGGCTGCACCTCATGTGTCTGAAGTGACCATGTTTTTCCCGTGAGACATATATGCCACTATGCCACAGAGTTATTTATGACTAAGTAGAGGTTATTATTCTTTTGTATTGACTTCTACAATCATATATTAAGTATTTTGTATCCTAAATATGAAGAAGTGTTAACTACAAAGTTTTGGACCTCATTGTGCTCTACAACTTTGTTACACGTTGTATGTCTATCTGAGGCAGTCTGAAGAAAAATAAAAATTTTGAAGTGAAACCTAACAACTTAAACTATAAATTTGGGTTACTTAATGATTTTAAAATTTATCAAGTACAAAGTTGTAGATGTCGGAGATCTCTATGACTTTGTTATAAATTTTGTCTTCATCTGACCTCATTTGGAAAAGTTGTGAATTTTTTTGTAGTGTGTCAATTTTAATGGTCAGTGACATAAAATGTATATAAACATATCCACCATAAATTTAGCTTAAATCATTTATAATCATTAGTGTTCAACTAGTTGAAGGTAACCACAAATGGCCTAAATTAAACACCACAGGTACAAGAAAAGGTCTTCTCTATGTTCCATTGTTTCTGACTTTTATCTCTGACTCCCAGTATGTTTTAGGATGGGGTGAGCACGTACTGAGATTCTACACAACTACTATGATATGCACATCCAATGATCAAATGGAAATAAATGTAGCATTCATGTTGTACTGTATGGGTTGCTCGACTTCACCAATAACGGAAGAGCTAATTGCAGGTGACATGTCCAAACCTGGTGGAATGGTTCGAACGACTAGGGGTCGACATCGAGACATCGGATATGTCATTCTCAGCAAGCATGCGGGTAAACAAAAGTAAAGGCTTCGAATGGGGTAGCCGCAATGGTATATCTAGTGTTCTGGTGCAGAAGAGCAATTTGCTTAGCCCTAGATTCTGGCTCATGGTCCATGAGATATTCAAGTTCCATACCCATAGTCTCAAGTGAGTTTACTAGTTCTTTTATCACCTGTTACTTTCTGAAGATAATACTCTCCAACGATGAGTAACTAGCTAGCCAGTGATATATGTCTGTAAATTATTTATTAGTGAAAAGTGAAATATATGGAATCTAAATGATTGACAAATTTACCCCCATATTTTTTATTTGAAGATACCTCGAGGACCATGGAAGAAACCCTGACTGCAATGAGACTTTGGGGCAATTCATTCAGTCACATAGATATTCGCAGCTGTTCCAGGATGCTTACCTTGTATGCTAGTAATTTACACATACATACTCCACTTCACAGCTCTTCTCATATCAGCTTTATGATGGTTTCAAAAATTAAATGTTGAATTCGCTGCAGGTCCCAATGTGTGCATGCATTTGGTCCTGTCCGCCACAGAGCATATTTCGCTTCCCTGCTCATTTCGTGCTTTCATTTTTTCGTGATAATCATCTTCTTGAGGTGCGTAAAGATCTACTTCAAATATTTTGTTCTTTGTTCCGGATTGTAATTTGTTGTCACCAGAATATCTTCTTGGTATAACTAATATAATTCTAATTCATCCAACTGAGTTATGTGTGCTTTCAGTTGTTTAGTCGTCTACAATGGCTCACCATCAAAGGTGGTTCAGGGTCCTACGTGAACAAGGTACTGCAAAGGTTTTGTCCTAGAAACATGGAATTGACAATGTTACATGACCTGTTTATGTAAATAAGTAGGTAAGGGAGGAGTTGGACAGCATGGGTTGTCAAATAAGAACCGGATGTGAAGTATGCTCTGTTTCAAAATTTAATGGAGGTAGATCCATTTTGTCATATCTAAGTACATGTATCCGATGATTCATGAGCATTTCTAGTGTACATGCTTACCACTTTCTTGTTAGCTTTTATTGGGAAGAATTTTTTGTATTGTATTACTCACAACATTTATTGATAGCAGATGGTATTCTCTCCTTTTTGTTACACACATAAATGATGTATTGCCATAACATTTACTTGAGAATTGATGTTATTTCTCTTTGCAATTTATCCTCACATTATATCTTCTAAGGGTGTTATATGTTTCAGATGTTCTGTAATTAAATGTGTCATAATTATGTCATATAATTCAAAAATCCAAAAAAAATATAGAATGCAAAATAGTGTTAGATAATATTTTGCTTTTTGTTAACTTCTCTACATGATGATCTACACTATGTATTTGGGAATGATTATCCAAATGACCCAATCCACCAAGTATAGTGACCATAATGTGCATGTTGTAAATTACCCTACTTATTCACTCATGAAGAACTTGTTAATTACAATCTGGAAGCAGGTTACCGAATTTTAGAGATTGATGGTTCAGAGGACGTGTTTGACAAGATCATATTTTGTGTTAATGCTCCTGATGTTCTAAAACTACTCGGAAGTGAGGCAACACACGATGAACTGAGAGTTCTAGGAGCTTTCAAGTATAACTTTAGGTAATCTAACTTTGCTTTTGTGCTATGCTTTACAGATTTTATTTGCTGATACAATATTTTCACATTTGTTGATTTTTCCTCTTTTTTCAGTGATGTGTATTTCCACAGCGATGAAAGTTTTATGCCACATAATTCATCTGCATGGAGTGCTAGGAATTTCTTGGGGACAACAGGCAGTGGCGTTTGTGTTACCTATTGGTTAAATATACTTCAGGTCCGTGATGAATAACCAATGAATGTATTTATATTATCTTTCCATCGCACGTAAGGATTAAAAATAACCGTGCAATCATCTCGTCCTTCTGAACTGCTAGAACATTGAATCTACCGGACCATTTCTTGTGACACTTAACCCTCCTCATGGTCCAAATCATGTACTGCTTAAATGGCATACTAGCCACTCAATTCCTTCCATGGCTGCTGCAAAGGCTAATGTTGAGCTCAATAATATACAAGGGAATAGAGGAATATGGTTTTGCATCCCATATCAAGGTGACTTCTCAATGATTTCACTGCAATCGACCATATTTAATCATTTTCCGTATCAAGCCTAAAATATCCTGTTTTATTGAATAACAGGTGATGGAAATCATGAGGACACCGTGAAGGTATTCCTTTCTGACTTCGCACTTTTAGGTTCAATCACAAAGGCACCGAATGATACATAAATATTCATGGGAGTGCATTCTGTTTATGTCAAACTGAACTAATTCAGGCTGGGAAAGCAATAGCTTCAGGGTTGATTGGCAGACAATGTGATCTTTTAGTTAACCCGAAACCAATGATCCCATCATGGATTGAGGCTGGCGCACGATTTCTGGTAGCAAGAAATTTGGACAGATACATAACCATTGGTAACTTAAGGTAAGGCTTGTACAAACTCTAATTTTACAGAATAATATCTGGTAATGGTTTTCACTTCAATTTTCTGCACAGCATGCTCGAAGAAGGAGGCACTACTCTTAGTTTTGGCAAAGCATGTGAAAAATGTCCACTAAAATCTGTGATACTAGTTCACAACCCCCAGTTCTATTGGAAGGTTCTCTTATCTCTCCTTGGTTCATCCATTTAAGCACTATATTCAACTTTCTTCACTAATATCCTAATGGGAGAAGCATCTACACTGTGTCTCATCCTCTTTTTAGATGGCAACAGAAGGAGACCTTGGTTTTGCATATTCCTACATCAATGGCTACATCTCATTTGTTGATAAAAAAGAAGGCCTTCTGAATATAATACAGGTAAGGTAACATAGTGGTGGTCACAGTGGTGGTATGTTTAAATGGTAGGTACATATTTATAAAATCAATCAAAGTTGTTACACTAAAGGAAGGCACAATCAAGATACTATATACTCTATGCAACTCCTGAACTTCATGGTTTCAATCATCTATAATCTGTTATTAGTTGGAAAATTCACAAAAGCTAACCAGGAACAAGTCTGAATTTTCATGTCAAAATTTATGGATACAGTGTGCATGTTATATATGTTGTTAAGCTATATCATTCCACATATATACTCAATTTTCATTTGCTGACTAAATTTATAACCCATACATTGTAGATTAATTTTGCTAATAGAGGTGAACGCAAGAGGTTGAGCAGCAATGCCAGCAATAAAAGGTATATTATTTTAAATAAACATCTGAACTGTTTCATCAAAATGCAGGACCTACCATTAATGTGCTATGCTAAACTCATTGAAATGTGTCTTGCAGTAGATATATAAGGAAAGGCTGGTGGACACCCTTGCTTCGAATTAATGGAGTTGTATTAGCAAAATATGTTTTGCGTGAAGCCTTGAGGAAAAACACCATATCGAAAGCTCATAAAAATATCTCTGAACACTATGATCTGGTCAGTGGACTTTATTAGACCCTTTCAGAAAAAAATATTGTAACCAACTGCTTGCCATTTCTCTGCAACTATTTTACTTAAATAAAGAAATCAATGTCATAACTATTTCTAATTTGTTCTGTCCATCCACATGCTACAAATTATTTATGTCTATAGTCGAACAGTCAAAGTACTATTATATTCACTTCTATCTTAAATATTTGTGTGCAGAGTAATGATTTCTTTGCTCTTTTTCTGTATCCGACGATGTGTTATTCTTGTGCTATTTTCAAGGTATGTAATATTGGGGTTCGATCTCTACCACTATTGACATTATTACTTAGTTGCCTGTATATTGGTTCCAATGGTAGGTACAAGATGAGAGCTTAGAAGCAGCCCAGCAACGTAAGTTTGAAAGTCTAATTAATAAGGTAAAATTATCATAATAAGATGGTGCTCTGTTGAACTCTTCCATCACAAATTTCACTGATTTTCAGATTTCCATATTAACTACAAGAAGTTGCATACGTACACCAACATTACCTAATAATGTCTTCATATTGCATTGAATCCATTTAACTGAAGGCTAAGGTGGAGTCAGGGCATCATGTCCTCGAATTTGGTTTTGGTTGGGGCACATTTGCAATACAGTTGGTGAAGAAAACTGGTTGCAAGTACACAGGAATCACGTTATCTGAGGAGCAACTGAAATATGGCAAGAGAATGGTCAAAGAATCTGGACTAGAGGTCAGCCAAGTTCCTTTCTTGATAGTAGTGGCTTGACACTGTCTTTAAGAAACATTAACTAGTATTGGAAAAAACATGATAAAAAAAACTACTGTACATGCAGGACCGCATAACTCGCCTACTTTGCGATTACCGTCAAATACCAAAAGGGCAAAAGTTTGATAGGATTATATCTTGGTGAGTAGCACTGTGCTGGAGTGATCATAGAAATGATAGATCACCTGTTGATCTGATAAGTATGTTCCCCTTGTGCACATTTAGTGAGATGATTGAACATGTTGGCCATGAGTTCTACGAAGAGTTTTTTGCCACCTGTGAGTATCATTTGGCAGAACACGGGCTATTTGTCCTCCAGGTACATCCTTCACAATATATATACCTTATACTCCATTGTGTATGACTGAGCATAACGTTAGCCTTTAACTAACTATTTTTTTTTTATAAAATCAAATTTATATGAATAGTTCATCGCAATCTCAGAGGAACTGTACGACAAATTTAGGACGAGGCCTGAGTTCGCAAAGGAATATATCTTCCCAGGTGGCTTGCTACCTTCTTTAGCTCGGCTTGCATCTGCAATGTCTAATGCATCAAGGCTCTGGTATATACTCAACTATATATACTTCATAGCTATCATTTAACTAAGCCGTCCGATTATTTATCAGTGATTTTTTGAGTTCTCTGCAGCATACAACACGTTGAAAATATCGGGGACCATTATTACACGACTCTGATTCACTGGAGGGATAGGTTTGTGGCCAACCGAGAGTAAGTAATATCCCTAACTCAACCTCAGCTAGAAGTGATATATTTATCTTATTACTTAATGAGTAGTGTTTATATTTGTTTTTGCAGAAAAGCTTCTGCCCTAGGATTTGACGAAGAATTCATCCGTACCTGGGAATACTATTTAATCTACAGCGCGGCTTTGTTCAAATCACGCATAACTATGGATTACCAGGTGTGCGCTTACTTGCCATACTATATAGTTAACAATAGTACATAGTTAAACTATATATATGCTAACTTTGATCACCCTATGTACAACTTGCAGGTAGTGTTTGCTCGGCCAGGTGATGCAAAGCTGCAAAGCTATGTCACCATAGCATAAATGGAGGATGTTGTGTTTTATGCTTCCAATATATGTGAGACATAATATTGTTTTTTTGTGTGTTTGTGTGCGTTTTTGTCAGTCAGTACATGTGAAATAGTTTATTAGAGAGGGCAAGATGCTTGAAGGTGTGTGCCCTAGTCAAGTGATTTGAAGCCGTGGCGTGAAGAGTATGCAGATTGATGATCATAGTGAGTAATGTTAGTGGTCCTTTATTTGGCATGCAGATAAGTGTGTGTTGTTACTGAAGATTGGTAATCCTCGTATTTAGGTATATTGAGGTGTGTGCTAAATAAAAGAGAAAAGGCACTGAGTATTTGGTGCCACAAAAATTCCTTTGTGTGAATGTTCTTTCTCTAGACACTACCAGAAACTGGAGATTTCGTGAGAGTGCAAAACACATCACGAAATACGGTTTTACTCTCACGAAAATAATACATGAGGGTGCACCATCATGGATTAAATCTCATGATGATAGACACACGAAATACACATTTTCATGAGAGTTCACTGCCACAAATTATTTTCATGAGAGTGACCACCCTCATGAAAATAACGTTGTCTCCAGATTTGCATTGGTGTTTTTATGACGGTCTTTTATGGTATTCCATGAGAGGTCACCTTCACGAACTCATTTCGTGAGAGTTTGATATTTCATCTCAGGAAATTGATTTTGTGAGAGTCACTCTCATGAAATTGATTTCATGAGAACACAGAAAATATAGTATTTCATGAGAGAATACCACCACGAAAACATATTATTTCGTGAGAGTAAACCACATGAAAATCCAAATTTCAAATGCGCACATATGGTCCAAATGTCGATCCAGAACACATACAATAAATTCCAATACATGGATATACACATCTGATTCCAATCCCAATATATTCCAACTTCATCTATGTGTCCAACCATTACACTAAGTATTGGCTCATAGTCCTAGCCATTCAACATAATAAGTTCTAGTAGTACATAAATACATATAGATACTTATGTTGTCATTCTCTTCATGCCTGCAATTTATGATGTCATCTTCACTGCCTCTCAAATTTGTTGTCCCCTTCAGGATCCAAACCTCGTTACAGCATATGTCTTCAAAGCGCTAGCCTTCTCAGAGCCAAACTTATACTCCTACGTGACCACAAAATGAATGAAGTTAGACGGTAGGCTAAGAACACAGCTGCAAAGTAATTAAATATGGGTACAAAAGCATATGCAATTAAATATGGTCATCTGGTGATATGCAACTCCAAAACAACTATTCATGAATAATGCTTAAGTATATGCTTCAGGAACTATCACCATTTTGTGAAAATGATACACACCAATTTATTTCAGATGATCTGATCAGCTCTTCTTACTGGTAGTAGCTGTTTGCAGCACATGGATAGAACAAAGACTAGAATATGACAGATTCAGCCTCTTTACCCACATTAGAACACAACAAGATGAGCTGCTGCTACTTCACAAGCTGCCAAACAGAGCAAGATTTATTTGACTAAAAAATTGCTCAAACTGAAACTAAAGTGAGCTGCACTCCTATCAACATGCAAAGAATAGGAAAGCTAGCGGCTTACCAAAAAAAATGCTGAGTTGCTATCCCTCTACTGTCGGTCTTCTAATGTGAAGATCAAGGGTGACTGTTTCTAGAACTAACAAGCTGCAGAACAAAATAAAGATCAATATGTGGACAGGAGCAACTACTGCTATCAATTGGCAAAGAAAAAAAAAAAACACATAGATGCTAGAGACCGATAAGTCTTGACATCAACAACAAATTTGTAGAACTCATCAAGATCTACAATTTTTTATTTTGGTCATCTGTTCATCCGATAAAGTGATATTAACATTGTTCACAAATTTTATATATGTCTCATGTGGTTTCATAAACTTTAAGAGGGATATGTAAATTTTGTAAACAATGTTACAATCACTTGTTCGGATGAAGAAATGACCAAAATAAAAGTTGTAGATCTTGATCAATACTACAACTTTTACGTTCATCACTTTTTCAGCTGAAAGCATTTACTACCTTAAAATGTTGTTTGAACTTGCCAGTTTTTGTAATTGAAAATTTTAATTGATAAAAGAAAGTCATATGAAAATATTAACTAAAACAATAGCTATAAGAGTACAGTAAATTGATAGAGCATGATTTTAGAAAATTTTAAAAGAAAAAAATTATTAAATTTGAAGTTAGTACAGTGAGAAAGACTAGTTACAAAATTTTACTGCAGATTAAAAAGAGAAAACTTGTGTTCATGTTCTTGAATTTCTAGTATTTAAGCAACCATATTTTTAGTGAAAAAAAAAACAACCCAAATTTCGTGGCAGTGGAATTTGACTCTCATGAAAGTAATCACTCTCATGAAAATAAGTTTTCATGGAGGTATTTAAATACTCTCATGAAAACAGTTGATTTTCATGACGGTGTGTTGAGCACTTTCATGAAAATAGGTTTTCGTGGCGGGATTTACATCACTCTCATGAAAACCATTATTTTCATGAGAGTGTGTTTTTCACTCTCATGAAAAACTGTCACCCTCACGAAATCTCAAGTTTCTGGTAGTGAGATAGTACTAGAGAAACGGGCTCTACAAACATCATATTATTACAACCAACAAATTAATAGATTCTGACGATATACACAACTCCCACTTTATATTACGCAGCTTTGTGGTGATGCTCATGCTGACTAATGTGTGAGACTATTACCGCAGCTGTATTGTTTAGAGTGATTACTGAAGGGGCCATGACGACTAAGAGGGGATGGGGGTAAATTATTAGCTGTGCTTTCTAAAACTATGTTGTAAACTAAAACCTCTGATTTATTTTCACCTAGTCAAAACCTATGCAAGGATGAAGTATCTATCTCCACCTGAAAAATTTATGCCATTAAGGTTCTAATCCGATCAACTAGCTTAGCAAGCTAAACCAGAAATGTAAAGCACACGATCTAAGTACACAACATATATAAAGAGGAAGGTAAAGGGTGATAAAGATGCTAATGCTTGTTCGACGATGCTGGTATTTTTACCAAGGTATCATGAAGCTCCTCGCTTTCTGCTAGTCCTAGTGGAGGGCCCCTCACAAGGGCCAAGCTCCCAGTTAGGCATGCAAAACAAGCATAATCAATCAAAGCACAAGGTGCTAGATGGGTTGGTTTGGTTCGGTTTTATTGATGGGTTTACTTCTTAAACTATCATTACTATGTCAACTTGAAGTTAGAGTTGGATGAAGGGATTCCACCCAACAAGGTGTGGTTCCTATGGGCTAGGTTAGAGCAGTGGCGGATGTAGGATGGGAGATAAGCGGGGGCTAAAACAATGGATATATTGATTTGCATAAAGATATAATGGTGATTTTAGGTTTTTGCTATGGTAATTTTACTGCTAATTAGTTGCTTTAGTGTCACACCCAATTTCAAGGAAGAAACTGAATGCATAAACTCATGTGTGCCCAGAGATCAATCACACACACGAGTCACAAATTTATATAAGTGTCATCACGGTGTCTCATACATCACGATTATAAAGTCATTACATATAACATAGTCTGATACATAAACAACATATAGATAGCTATTCTCTGTGAGCTCTCACTCCACGAGGAACGGTTGGATCAGTTGACGGCACACCTAGTAGTCTTCGGGGGAAGAACTCATTGTAGCCATCTGTTACCGATCCGGGATTTTCCAAAATTGAAAATAAAACAAGCGTAAGTACTTCTCGTACTTAGCAAGCATAACACAGGGTTAATGAGGCTCAAAAGGCTGACACGGGTTATACAAAGATTTAGCTTTTATCATTGTCGGTTTTTAGCAAAGTGGTGAAGCATCAAGATATACCCTTTTTCCAAAGTTACACATGATCGTAAGCATGATTAATGATTAGCGAGCGTAAACAGTCATTAACGAGAATACATCATCATTTATTCTATGAGGGTCCAAGGCCGCTCGTGACCGTGAGCACGGCCGATATATCGATTTTTAACACACTCGCATAGGTTGTACACTTTCACCATGAGTCGTGATTTACCCCTTTGCCCGAGGCGGCCAACCTCTTGACCCACTTCCGAGGAGGGGTCGGCAGGGGTTCACTATGAAGTCTTTCAAGGGTTCGTCTAACGAGTTAGGGCCGCTAGGTTTCTGTGGCCTGCAAGTGTAGAGCTCCCCTTCCAAATGGTTCACACCCGCAGCAGCACACATAAGGACAGAGGCCGCACTATACCTGACCCAGAACACACCCCCTCTTGCGCCTTTTCGGTAACCTCTAACAAGTTAGAAAAGGTCCCCATACTTGACTAAAGCCAGAGCCATATAGCCCTCATGGTTGTACTATAAGTCCCGGATTGTCGCCCACAGATAAGTCCTTATGGAGAGGCAGCTAGCACACAACCATAGTGTACTAGTCCCCTGTGAGCATAATAATAAAAGCAAGTTTTATAGCTTAGGCATAAGTCATCGGTCGGCTTACAAGATCATGGTAACTATAGAGCACTAGCATTTCTATTTAATGCATCACATCCCACCGGTGTCAAGGAACAGGAAATCAACACTATGTTATAATCTCTACGGTTGTCAAGGTAGACACATGCATATGACAATGGTGATTAAGGTGAATAGGTCAACAAGGATGGTCCCGTGATATACTTGCCTTGCTCAACGAACTCCTGTGGATCCCCGCTGGTCGTCGAAGTAGAAGTCCTGCTCACCACCCAACCGCTCACCGCCTATACACGATACACCGCAAAAATTCACACGCATCCACCATTGCATTCATACATAAGAAACAAACTCTATATTAGAACAGTACACCAACAGTGACAAAATAAATTAAAAAGTTTGTAAAACCATTCTACGTATCGCTACGAACATGCCAACGCGAAGATCACGAAAATCGGAATTAAAACGTGAAAATTATAGCCTAATCAAGTCCTCTATGCTCTCTAATTAACTTAGCCTAATCCTCAAAATTAAACAGCATCATACCTACCTAACAGTGATACTAACGCGTAGAGAATTTCACTACGAATCTAACGCAACTTGAACGGATCGAATCGGAGTTAAAATGGAGATTTTATAAGCAAAAGATTGCAGTGGCAATTCTGTAAATAAACCGAACTTTAATTTCAAAATTAAATATTTCAGAACTGGATTTTGAATATGGTCGAGGACTGCGCTGTAGATTAGAAGAAAGGGAGGGGTTCTTTAGCAAAATGGATGGTGAAAGGGTATGGGTGAATGCTGTCCATTGGATCTTGGATCAACGGCTGAAATTAAATGGGGAAGGGAAGAAGAAGATGGCTGGCCGGATCAGCAAGGCAGCACGGCGGTCCTCCATGGCCGACGACGTGGAGCTCGCCGGAGTTCACGCCCCGGCGTTTGGGTGCTCCGTTCGACAAACCGACCGCTTTCCGGGTAGAAGAGGAGAACAAGGCGAACTCGTTCCCGTGTCTAGCATGACCAGGGAGACCTCGCTAGGGGGCCGCGCCACGAATCGGTGGCCGACATTACACGCCGGCATTCGCGTTCCCCCGCGAACGGGTCACCGTTCGGCGAACCGAGAGCACGGGAAGAAAGAGGAGGCGACCGCGAGTTCGTGCTGCCGGGTTCGGTGCGGGCGGCGACGGCTCGTGCGATGGCGCCATGGCAGCGGCAGGTGAAGGTCGCCGGCGCCGTGGGACAGCCGCGTAGGGTGCCTGGCCCGGCAAATTGAAGGCGGGGAAGAAAGAGGGGGAAGAGGCGAGCTCACCACGTCCTTCAATTTTACCGGAGACGACGCGGAGCGCGTGGCCGGGCGCAATGGCGGCGGTGTTGCTGTTCGACGTCGCCGCGAGCGTTCTTAAGGCGCAGAGAGAGAGAGAGAGCGAGCAATGTGGGGAAAAAGGAGCGGGGAAGGCGGTGCGTTTGATTAAGGGGCGCGGGGTGCGGTTGGAGGAGCGGGGAAGAAACGTGGGAGTGAAAAACGAGGCGGCAGTTGCGGCGTGCGTGCGTGCGCTCCGAGCAGAACGGCAGGAGGTTGGGGAAGGAAGGCGCTGACAAGTGGGGCCAGTTCGTCATAGAGAGGAAGAGAGGAAGGAAGAGGAGGCGCAGCTGGGCCGCGTCGGCGCTGGGCCAGCACAAGAGAAGGGAGGCGCACAGGCCGGCATGGGCCAGAAGGAAGAGGGGGAAGGAAAAATCCTTTTCCAATTTCTTTTTCAGAAAATAGCTTTCAAATTCCAATCTCAAATCATGTTTGAATTCAAAGAACTATGACAATGACACAACCAAAAAATTATGCAGCAGCATGTATGCATCAATGTGTATAAAACTTATATTTCATTTTATTTCCATAAAATTTATTATTTCCTATATTTGAATGCTCACACAATTTCATAAATAAATTTAATTTAATCTAATTTCAGAAAATGCAAATTTTGGGTGTTACAAACCTACCCCCCTTAAGACGAATCTCGTCCTCGAGATTCCACTGCTGTCTCCTCGAACAACTGTGGGTATTCAGATCTCAAATCATCTTCTCTTTCCCATGTTGCCACTGCCTCTGAATAACGATTCCACTGTACTTTGCACATTCGTATGACACGGCTCCGAGGACTTTTTCTGCTGTTTCGAAGATCTTGATTGGGTACTCCCTATAAGTAAGGTTCTCTTTAATACTGAGTTCCTCCAAAGGTATCTGCTCTTCAGGCACTCGCAAACATTTCTTAAGTTGAGAAACATGAAAGACATCATGCACCTCTGACAAACTTTCAGGCAATTCTAATTGATAAGCCACTTCAACTCTTCTTTCTAACACTTTAAACGGACCAACGGTGCTAGCTTTCCTTTCATGTTGAACCTCTTTACTCCTTTCATAGGTGACACTTTAAGATAAACATAATCACCTGCTTGAAAGACTAGCTCTCTTCTTCTAGTGTCTGCATAGCTCTTTTGACGAGACTGTGCAACTCTCAAGTTGTCTCTTATCAGTCTGACTTGTTCTTCTCAGATTCTTAAGCACGTCGAGTCCAAACACTTGTGTCTCTCTGTCGATTCCAAAACAGAGGTGTTGTACACTTCCTTCCATACAATACTTCAAATGGTGCCATTTTGAGACTCTTTTGATGACTATTGTTGTATGAGAATTCAGCATATGGCAAACTCTTATCCCAAACGGTACCATACCGCATAGCACAAGCTCTCAACATATCTTCTAATATCTGATTTGTCCTTTCGATGCGCCCATCATGCGTGGGTGATATGCCGTACTAAAATTCAGCTTTGTTCCCAAGGATTCATGCAATTTCTACCAATAGTGAGACGTGAATTGTGTACCACGATCGACACAATTTTCTTAGGAACACCATGCACTCACTATTCTCTCCATGTACAATTCAGCTAACCGCACTAGTATAGGTGGTCTTGACAGTAGGAAGTGGGCAACCTTAGTTAGTCGATCCACTATTACCCATATAGAATCATATCCTCTCTCGGGTGCGAGGTAATCCAACTATGAAATCCATACCTACTTCATCCCATTTCCATTCAGGTATCTTCATTGGTTGTAGTAATCCCGCAGGTCTCTCGATGTTCAAATTCTTCACTCTCGACACGTATCACATAGAGCAACATACTCAGCTACATCCCTCTTTAATCCATACCACCAATACTTCTCTTTAAGATCTAAGTACATCTTAGTACTTCCGGGATGAATAGAATATGCTTTGACTCATGAGCTTCACGTAAGATTGCTTCTATAATAGCCTTGTTTTCCATACATAGCCTTTTACCAAACCACAAGGTTCCATCATCATCTAGTCGAAAAGCCCGGTGCCTTACCAAGCACTATGTTGTCGGCTATCTCTTTCAATTTCTCATCTTCAAGCTGTCCTTTACGAATCTCCTTCTCTAATGTAGGTTCCAGAATCATCTCCACCGTATTAATGGCAAATCCCAAGTTAAGATACTCTATTTCCTCACATAACTGTCTAGCCATAGGAGTAATATGTATCTCATTGACATAACTCTTTCTACTAAGTGCATCCGCTACAACATTAGCCTTACCAGGATGATAGTGCACTTCTAAGTCATAATCTTTAATTAATTCCAACCAACGACGTTGTCTTAAATTCAGATCTGACTGGGTAAAGATGTACTTCAAACTCTTATGATCGGTGTATATGTCACTCTTATGTCCAATCAAGTAGTGTCTCCAAATCTTTAAAGCATGTACCACAAATGCTAGCTCTAGGTCATGTGTAGGATAATTAAGCTCATGCTTCCTCAACCTCTAGATGCATAGGCCACTACTTTCCCTTCTTGCATAAGCACACAACCAAGACCCAATCTAGATGCATCACAATATATCGAAAAATTCTTGCTCAGTCGGTAAAGTCAACACTGGAGTCTGTAGTCAATCGCTTCTTCACTCATCAAAGCTAGCCCGACACTTATCGGACCAAACAAACTTAGCATTTTTCTCTAGGAGAACAGTCATAGGTTTTGCCAACTTGGAGAATCCTTCAATAAATCTCTGATAGTAGCCTGCCAATCCAAGAAAACTATAGATCTCACTAACATCGGTAGGTGGCTTCCAATTCAACACATCAGCTACCTTCCCCGGATCAACCGCTATTCCTCCATTAGACACAATGTGACCAAGAAAGGATACTTTCTTCAACCAAAACTCACATTTACTCCTCTTGGCATACAACTTATGCTCTCTAAGTTTCTGTAGTACTAATCTCAAATGTTCAAAGATGCTCTTCTTCATTCTTAGAATAAATCAATATGTCATCTATAAAGACCACCACAAACTTGTCTAAGTATTCCATGAACACCTTATTCATCATATACATAAAGTAGCAGTGCGTTGGTCAATCCAAATGACATGATGACGTGTACTCATACAATCCATACCTTGTAGTAAAAGTTGTCTTAGGTATGTCGATGCACGGATCTTTAGTTGATGATAGCCGGATCAAGATCAATCTTTGAGAACACACAAGCTCCTCTCAACCGATCAAACAAGTCATCTATTCTAGGCAAAGGGTATTTATTCTTGATGGTAACCTCATTCAATGACCGATAATCTACACACATTCTCCGGGTTCCATCTTTCTTACTAACAAAGATAACCGGTGCCCCCTGGGTGATGAACTAGGGCGAATGAAACCCTTCTCTTGCAATTCCTTTATTTGTTTCTTAAGTTCTTCTAACTCATTTACTCCCATTCTATATGGTCTTTTAGCTATAGGTGCGAGTACCGTAAAAAGCTCAATAATAAATTCAATGTCACGGTCGGGGTGGCATACCCGGCAAATCATCCGAAACACATCCGAAATTCACCCACAACCGGATCCTTCGTTTTGTCTCGTCACTCACCGATTCATAGAAGCCGCCTCTGTTGCTCTTGCATAGAAATGTCAACACCGATTCTGTCTCCCTTGGGTGTTGTTAGAGTCACAACCTTATCCTTGCACTTGAATAATTGCGTTGTGGCTCTTCATCCAATCCATGCCCGGATAAGATCAATTCCGTAAGTTCTTAATAATTGTAGGTTTCACTAGAAACTCTACCCCCCTTAAAGAGAGTTGAACTTTGGGGCAATAGAGTGTTGCTTGCATTCCCCCACCAGTGAATTAACTAATAATGTGTCTTTAAGTGCACGAGAGGGGTATGCTATGTCGCCTAATGAACATGTGTGCAATAAAGGTATGCGGCACCGTAATCAAAAAGAACTCAGAAGGGGACCGAGTTGACATCAAACGTACCAAGCATAACTCCCCGGAGCCTCCTGCTGCCTCTCAACAGACACGTGGTTTACTCTCCCATAGTGTGATGGCTTCTGAGGAATGTTCCTCCCGATTGTTGTATGGTCCTGGGTTGTTGCCTGGAGCTCGGGGTGCTTGCTGGTTCTTCTTTTTCCTGGACAGTTGTAGGACATGTGCCCCTCTTTTCCACGGTTGAAACAGGTGTTGGCAGTGTTTGGGGCATTTGTCTTCACAGGTGCATTGTTTGGATTTCCCTGTCTCGCCACCGGGCCGACCACCCTGCTGCTGGTTTACGTGGACGCCGCTTTGAACCGTGGGCGCCGCCGATCTTGGGATTGCTTCGCCGGTAGGGTCCACGATTCCACCGATTAGGTGGTCCTTGGTACTTCTCGCGATACCCCTGCCGTGAATTGGCACGAGAACGATTGTTGCTCCCGGATGACTGACCTTGGAATTTACGCTTCTTGGCCTCAATCTCCTTGCGCTTTGTTGTCGATCACAATTGCATGGTTCACCAAGGCTTGGAAGTTGGGGTAGGTGTTGGACATCAACCGCAATGAAGACCATCATACAAACCCTTCGGGGAAGCGGCCGCCGCTTCTCACCGCCTTCTCGCAACATCGTTCGAGCATAACGCGACAGTGAGCAAACTTGTCTCTCGTATTCTGCCACTTGTCATGGAGCCTTGCTTCGGGGGATCTGAACTCCTCTTGCTTCAACTCCACCTCACCTACTGGAATGTGGTAGGACCTGAAGTTGTCTCTGAATTCCTGTCGGGTAACGGGAGGGAGGTCCTTGGGTCGAGCATACTTGGTAGGACTCCCACCAGCCTTTGGGCTGCTCCTTGAAGTTGTCCCTGAGCGTACAATACTTTCTCCAAGTCATTGCACCGAGCTATGTTAAGTTGTTTCTCCACAGCTCTTAGCCACATCCGCTTCCAGCCGGGTCAAGAAAGATTGTTGAATACTGGTGGACGGCCTTTCATGAACTCTCCGTGCTTGTCCCTCACATGGACAAAGGTGTGGTCCTCCGGCTGGTTCATTATCCATGCGCTGAAGCATGGCTTGCATCAGCTGCCCTTGCATTGCCATCAGCTGTTCCACGGTCATAGCGGGAGGCGGTGGCGGCTGATTAACACCACGTCCACGGCCACGTCCACGTCCACGACCGCGGCCTCTGCCTTGACCATCAGCATCCATCTGGTGTCCAAAAACACACAAACACACTTAATATAATTCCACTAAATCTTCTCTTGTAAAAAGGAAAAACAAAAGACTGCAGATTTCTGGCGAGTTTCAGCAACAACAGTTCAGAAAATTCATCATATCTCATTCTCCAGACATGATTTTCAGACATGGCTTACATGGTTGGAAAGGTCATAAAATTCCCTACAAGTTTCGTATTGTACACTTTCTCTGAATCAGATATTAAATTACCTGAAAACAGCACACTACCCAGACTGTTCTGGAACATAAACTGTGCAGAAGACTGATCTTTCACAATTAATATCTCACTGTCCAGAAACGATAAAACAGTGATTCTGGACTTTTTGGAAAGCTACAGAAGTCTAATTTCCAGCATAAAATTTTCAGAATATTCGGACATATAGAATAGGAGATATGATCATATTTTCACAGACTGCTCCAGATTTCAGCATACCAGAAAAAGAACCAAACTGAACCAACTATATTAAGCATGCTCTAAGTTTTAAAATCCATAACTATGAGATGTGTGGACAGTCCCACACTATCCCAACATTCAACCAAAGATCCAAATCATAAAAGGTTCACAATCACAAACATCTAAGCATAAAGGTTCACAAGACACATAAAGACTAACAGACTCGCAACTAGCGACATACTATGACTACGAAGGACATCCGATCTCTAAGGGGCCGAGTCGAGGACAGTGATCTTCACGGGCAGGATGTTGTAGAGGCGTGGCATCCCCTGCTGGACCCTTAAATCATCCACCGTCTGTTGTAGACGCCGAATGGTCTTCTGGTCCTCACGGAGGTCAACATACATTGTCTCATTGGCTTGCTTCAAAGCATTCATGTGCTCAACCGTGGCCTTCAGAGTTGCCTCCTCACCCTCAGGGTCTCGAACCACCCACTCACCTGCATCATGGTCATAGCGAGGAAGAAACCTGTACCTATCTTCCTGCATATCTCTGCATACTGCGTCCCACGGTAGTGAGTGCAGGCCATCTCAGCTGCATCCTCCATGCTGTCAAACATATCCCTACGCCGAATAGTAGGCGCATGGATAGTCTCTAGCTGCTTCCCGTTGTGGTCCATATTCCACACTACCACTGACATCTCCATAGTGTAAAACCTGTTCTCGAGTGGATGCTTATGCTCAGTGCATACATACTTAATCTCCGCTCCCAAGTCAGGGTAGTACTGCTGCAACGTCTCCTCCAGCAAACTGTGAAAGTGAGCAGTGTCGGGCGCCTCCATGTAGTGGTGGAGTAGAGTCCAACCCATCGGCTCAGGAGCAGCAGGAGCCGGGGCAGGTCCTGGTGCAGCCGGTGAAACTGGTGCAGAAGCTGACGCAGAGGTAGGAGCTGGCGCAGGTGCAAGAACTGGAGCAGGAGAGTGAGCCACTATAGGAGTAGGCCACTCCTCCTCATCCTCCTCAGTGATGTCCTCCAACACCACCTCTGGATCCTCCATCATAGGATCCTCCTGGTCATCGGGGATGACCACTACCTCTGGAGCTACCCGAGGTGCCGGAGTAGCCCGAGTAGATCGAGGTGCCTCGGCCTCGGGAACCGCCGCGGTGCCGGGTGGTGCGGGATCGACGAGGCAGGGGGTGAACATGGCGCGGTAAGTCGATGTGTTGAGGTGGGCGGAGCGGCGAGGCGTCGACATCTATAAGTTTTATTTAAGATACAAGAAGAAACAATATTTTAACAACATAATGGTAAAATAACATAAACATTTGGTAAAGTAACATAAACATTTTAATAAAATAACAAAAGTATGATAACAATTTAATAAAATAACAAGAGCAAGATAATAAGCATAATAGTAAATAGAGTTAGACCTTAAATGCGACCAAATCTATCTAGGCTTGCGTCCCTACAATCAACGCTCTCGATACCAATTTTGTCACACCAATTTCAAGGAAGAAGCTGAATGCATAAACTCATGTGTGCCCAGAGATCAATCACACACACGAGTCACAAATTTATATAAGTATCGTCACGGTGTCTCATACATCACGATTATAAAGTCATTACATATAACAGAATCTGATACATAAACAACATATAGATAGCTATTCTCCGTGAGCTCTCACTCCACAGGGAACGGTTGACTGGTTGACGGCACACCTAGTAGTCTTCAAGGAAGAACTCATTGTAGCCATCTGTTACCCATCCGGGATTTTCCAAAGTTAAAAATAAAACAAGCGTAAGTACTCCTCGTACTTAGCAAGCATAACACAGGGTTAATGAGGCTCAAAAGGCTGACACGGGTTATACAGCATTTAGCTTTTATCATTGTCAGTTTTAGCAGTGGTGAAGCATCAAGATATACCCTTTTTCCAAAGTTACACATGATCAGGTAAGCATGATTAATGATTAGCGTAAACTGATCATTAACAAAATACATCATCATTTATTCTATGAGGGTCCAAGGCCGCTCGTGACCGTGAGCACGGCCGATATATCGCTTTTTAACACACTCGCATAGGTTGTACACTTTCACCATGAGTCGTGATTTACCCCTTTGCCCGAGGCGGCCAACCTCTTGACCCACTCCCGAGGAGGGTCGGCGGGGTTCACTATGAAGTCTTTCAAGGGTTCGTCCTAACGAGTTAGGGCCGCTAGGTTTTACGTGGCCTGCAAGTGTAGAGCTCCCCTTCCAAATGGTTCACACCCGCAGCAGCACACATAAGGACAGAGGCCGCACTATACCTGACCCGAAACACACCCCTCTTGCGCCTTTCGGTAACCTCTAACAAGTTAGAAAAGGTCCCCATACTTGACTAAAGCCAGAGCCATATAGCCCTCATGGTTGTACTGTAAGTCCCGGATTGTCGCCCATAGATAAGTCCTTATGGAGAGGCAGCTAGCACACAACCACAGTGTACTAGTCCCCTGTGGAGCATAATAATAAAAGCAAGTTTTATAGCTTAGGCATAAGTCATCGGTCGCCATTACAAGATCATGGTAACTATAGAGCACTAGCATTTCTATTTAATGCATCACATCCCACCGGTGTCAAGGAACAGGAAATCAACACTATGTTATAATCTCTACGGTTGTCAAGGTAGACACATGCATATGACAATGGTGATTAAGGTGAATAGGTCAACAAGGATGGTCCCATGATGATACTTATATAAATTTGTGACTCGTGTGTGTGATTGATCTCTGGGCACACATGAGTTTATGCATTCAGTTTCTTCCTTGAAATTGGGTGTGACATTTAGGGGGGGCTGGAGCCCACCTAGCCCCCCATGTAGATCCGCCACTGGGTTAGAGTGATGAGGTTACTTAGTGAAAACCAGACCTCATTATTATCTTTCTCTATAATGTGAACCTAAAGAGAAAGTCAGACCAAGTCATCATGGTTGACTTGGCCTACTTCTACAAGTCCACTAGGGCTTGGCAGAGTTAATTGGGTCAGTTCACGTATAAGTATCCATATACATGAATATAGGCTTTGGATGGTTAGGTACATGCATATGTATTCATATACACATACAGAGTGACGGGCCAGGATTTTTAAGGTGGGTATTCAAAATTTAAAGAGGTATAGAAAAAAATTTTGCCAACCAAAGCCTAATCTTTAGCATGTATAACGCTGCATAGGTATAACTGCATAATATATAGAACATAATTGAGCATGACCATAATTTGAAAATATCCAACATTAAGATTCCAATACATTGAAAAGTGGCAAAATACCGGAGCCTAAACATGCATGACACTATGACCTTTGGGCTTTGTCTCAGCTTTTGATCCAGAGCATATTTAACTGGCATCCCTTCCACTCAGGAGGATGATAGAAGATGCTAATCCAGGGGTATAGTTTTAGGTTGGTGTAGGTTATGGCTAGGGTTAGCTGCACATACGCACATACATATGTATATGTGCCTAAGATTGGGGTGAAAAAGTGGATGAGAAGGGGAGTTAGCCATGCACAAGCATAACGCTTAGTTTGTATAGTACACAAACCATTTCTCTTGACACTAGCGTTTCATTTCTACCGGCAGTTTTTCTTTAGAACACAGCTGTAGAAATCGGGTTTATTTCTACAGGCGGTTCTCTTAAGGAACCGCCAGTAGAAATCGACTATTTTCTACCGGCGGATTTCTTAAGGAACCGCCAAGAAATCGATTTCTACCGGTTCCTTAAGAGATCCGCCCGGTAGAAATAGTTTCAAATTAATTTTGTTGAGTTTTTCAAACTTCCTCGGATGGAGAAACTCTCAAAATAAAAGTTATAGATCTCGAAAAGTTATGAAACTTTGTAGTTGACAACTTTTTCATTTGAAATTATCTCTTTATGGAAAACTATGAATGAAATTTTTAAATTTGAAATCCAAATTTTGCAAATGACCTCGGATGGAGAAACACTCTAAATAAAAGTTGTAGATCTCGAAAAGTTATGAAACTTTGTAGTTCACCACATTTTCATTTGAATTCGTTTAGACCCTCAAATATTCAATTTTCCGTCGGATTTGTATAATATGTGGGGAACAAAAATGATATCTAGACATAAGTGACGTGTGGGTGGAGTGGTAGAGGGGGGTACGCGCGAAACCGAGGTCGCGGGTTCGAACCCCCATGGCCGCGTAGCGCGCGATTTTACGCGAAAAAATGCGCGACTTGCGACGGAGACGGGCGGGTGGGTGCCTCCCCCGGTTCAAAAAATATTTTTTGCCTTTTTAAAAATAGTTTTTGTAATTTTTTCGCGTTTTACGGGCAACGATTTCTACAAAGCGGTTCGTTAAGAAATCGATTTTCACTAGCAGTTCTCAACCAACCGCCAGTGGAAATGGACCATTTTCACTAGCCTCTCCCACTGGCGGTTGGGAAAAACGCCAGTGAAAATCGTTTGTCAACCGCCTCTACTAATGTTCTGTGTACCAGTGTATATACGTACGTGTGTGTACTCCCCAGGCATGTCAATGCATGTGTGCTGCCTACTACGTGTGTGTATATATATCCGAGTGTTGATGCCCATGTATAGTATACATGCATACACGAATATACGGCACCAAGGAGGTGTTTGAAGATGGGTGCAACTACGATTTGTGTTAACGTAAGAGAAAGAAAAGGAGAACCAAACGTTACTAGAATTTAGATGAGCACCAAAAATTAGGAAATGGTTATGAGAGGATTAATAGGGTTTGATTTTAGAAGATTTTTGTGGAATAATCAAATGATTTGGAGTTAGAATAGAGAAGATATGATTTACCAAAGATTTATTAAAGAAATGATATATGAAATATAATGTGGGAAAATATTTCTAGAAAATAAAATAATCGAATAGAGATGGAAAGGCTTCGGTAGGTTCTGGAGTGTACTAGTTTATTTAAAACAAATTAGATTTTTCTAGAATGGAAAAGTGCTTTCTTTAATCTCCTATATATACATTTCCAGTGGGCTAGCAATTTTCGTCCTAGCCTTTGGCTGGAGCATGGGTCCCGTCAGTGACCAAGGCTGACTGGTACTGTGCTGTAGACCGGGTTCACTATGCCGTAGACCTCCTCTTTGTCTCACTTGGTCCACGTGGTCCGAACTCACAGAAGGGGAGAGAAGGGAGAGGTGGTGCTGTGGCTGCCGTGTGTCTCCACGAAGTGGCGTGGCGCCTTCCTATTGGGCCTGGCGACGTTGCCGAGGGCCAAACATTAGAATGGCGCGGCTCGGTCATCTGCTCGCCCTCCGGCGCGGAGGCTAGAGTGCTCCCTGACGACGTCGTTTGTCGCAGGGAAGGCGAGGTCAGGGGCCGCATGCGGCAGGGCCGCAGGGACTCCACGGCGAGCGAGCTTGATCAAGCCCGGCTTGTCGTCATCACCTGAGCAGGCAGCTGGAGAGGAGGCAGGGCTCCTCCTCCAGCTTCAAGCTTCATGTGCATCGAGCTTGACCAGCCATGGTTGACTCGCCGGCATTTTATACGCGAGGTAAGGCGGTCTCGGCATCCTCGGAGGAAATATCTCCGGCGACCGTTGCTTGCCAGCAGCGAAGATAAGAACGAGCTTAAGCTGGACGACGGGATTCACGGAGAGGATGACAACGACGCCGGAATACGACTACGAGCAGAGGCGGCGTAGTGAAAGCTTTCTATATGCTGATGTAGTATACAAGATAGATAAGCGCGCTTAGCTGCGCTCATTTTAGTCTTGAACATGTTATTATTTTGGTTGGAAAAATAGATTAGAAAAGCTTGGCGACTCGTGTAGTCTATTTCCACCGTGGAACACATATGTGTGATCACTAAGGTGCTAAGAAGGGAGAGAAAAAAATAGAACAGGTGCATTATATTGGACAAAGAGTGCTAACTTACTATTTGTAAGAACTTTTGACTTATTTAAGCACCCGGTGCATGGAATAAAAATAAATAAATGTCAGTAGTTCACTTGGCTGATAAATGTTATCATGCATGCTACTCCTATTAATACCAAAAAGGAAGTCGTCTAGAGTTTTATACACAGATCAAATTTTTTAAATTTGAATAAGTTTGAAGACAATATTAACAATATTTATATCTCTAAATAAGCTTATGAAAATATGTTCAAGTCATAATCTAATGATACTTATTATGCATACTAAATATTAATAGTCTCTTGCATGTATTTGGTCAAAGCTAAAATATCTAATTTTTTGACATTCTTTATAGAACCAAAGAATAACTAAATAAATAAATCATCATATCATCTAGGTAGTATTAAAATATCTAACCTATACTACTAAAGGTGTATACCAACGTCCCCCTCACAAAAAACATTGTTCCACGTACAGTGCCCACCCCTCTCACAGGTTACTATTTTTAGAACAGTAACGGTTGGTTACTGTTCTCAGAACAGTAACAGTTCCTGTGTACAGTGCATATCTGCTATGAACAGCAACAGTATGAACCCGTTATGTACAGTACAAACCTGTTACTAACAGTACATACCCGTTAACAAATAGTAACGGATTATGTGAATTGTATACGCCCGTTAAAAATAATACAAACCCATCACAAACAATACGTACCCGTTAGCAACCCCAAAACAGAAAAAAAAAAAAAACTTCGCCCGTGCTTTGCACGGGATCTCTGCTAGTTGTACAATAAAGTTGTAGACCGGCCAGAGCTTTTTTTTAGCTTGCCTGGAAGACGTAATCAATTGTGGAAGAAACAGGCTGGTACGCTCAGAGGCCGCCGATTATCTCGTCGTTGAGCCCACCAAGACGCCAAGGAAACGGATACACGTGTCAGGAAGTGGACCGGGTACGAAAATAAGGTCAGGGAAATTCTCCCGCCGTTTTTAGACCATCCGCACTGGACCCTGTACAGACATCCGGTATGTGCCAGACAGCCTCCAGATCAGCAAAAGTAGCGGAGAAACACCTGCAGCGCTGTACGTTAAGTGGGCCTGGATGTATGTCCGTTCTCCATATTTGCCGTGGTAGCGTGCTCATTTACCGGCTGGCAGCGTGGCAGAGTACACAGGCAGGAAGAGAATCTTGGACGGACCCCACCATTTCAACTCACAAAACATGTTTTAACTCACAAACCACAAATCTAAATTAAATTTCGATTGTACCATTAAATTCGTTGTAATAAATTCTTCAAAACTAGATCACACATGAATATATTTAGATAAAGTGACAAGTGGGGCCTATAGTGGATAGAGTATGATATAGAAGATAGATGGATGCGGGAGAATTGTATATAAAGGAGAGAATCTTGCTGACTAAGCAGTATAGAGGAGAGAAATAGAGGACGATGAGTGCGGATAGCCTTACTGCCAGCGCGTCGGTGACTGCGTCGAACGCACGCAAGCGCTAGGAGAGCGTGAATCCTGCTGCGGATAGAGATTTTACTATACTGCTGATGAAAGGGAGTACTACCTCCGTCCCTTAAAAAACTGTCGCTTCGCTTTCCGAGAAAAAATACCGGAAATTTTAATAAATAATAAATATCATCGATTAGTATCATAATTAGTATCATCGGAAAGATCTTTCGATCTAGTTTTTTAACAAAATTATTCAGAGATATAAATATTGCACGTATTTTCTACAAATCAAGTCAAAATTTATGACACGCATCCCATGATGATACTTATTTAGAGACGGAGGAAATATATGTATACAAGCACGCAAGGACCAAAAGAGTCGATCAGTAGGTTGGAAAAGTCAATGAAATATGTCAAAAGGCAACAATGATAAGATATTGTTAGAGGGTCGTCACGACAGCCATCAACAAGTGTTACAGTACTACTAGCTAGAGTCATGCCATGCAGTTGCAAGCTGCTCTAATGTTTGGGATGTGAAATTGTGAGCTTCCGAGAGCTTTCGTTAATCCTTTTTCTTCCTTGAAATCTTAAGTACGCTTGCTCAGGTCAAACCTCACTGCATCCTCCTGTCTTGCCCGCTCGCATTGCTTCAACCTCCAAGTGAGATGGAAAAGAGCCCATCCCATTTAATAGGAAAACACAACCAACGAGCCCAGTAATTATAGTCCAATAATAATGGATCACGATATACTGCTGTGTAAGTTATATTTTGTCTCTTCATTTTTCCCTTTTTTATTAAGTTTATTTGTCTTTGCCTCTATAACCAATGAAAGCGGCTGGTTGGGTTGCTTTCACATCTATATCTATATCTATATCTACCTCTTAATAATAAAGAGGTAAAATTTCTGTTCATCCATTTTTTGGTCCGTCTCCCTCTAACTACCCAAACAATAGATAATTTATTCCGTTCGAACTTATTATATATATAATCTGTGCACATACGAGTTGGAACAGTCTGCGTCTAGCACTATAGACTCTGATTCCTAAACATATTAGGTTGTGTATGCGACTCGGACTTATCATATGGAGTCTATGATGATAAAAAGTTCAATGATAATATGTATTGGAATTCGTTGCAATGCACGAAGCAAGTTTGCTACTGTTCCTATGTGTGCGTTTCTGTTTTCCATTTTTTTATGTTGCCTTTCTCTTTCCGTGTCCAACCCCTCTTCACATTTGGTAAAAAAAAAAAAAAAACTTCCGTTACGTGAATTTGGTGGTTCCCACGCCTCTTTTGTTTCCCTGTATGTATCCAGCTCTCTTGTTCCGTGATTTTTTTTTTTTGGTTTTTTTCTATTCTAGAGTATCTCCCATTTTATTATATAGACATAATCGGCATATGCCAAGTCCGTTTGAGCAGTTCACAGCAGCAAGGGTCAATGCGCAGTTTGTGTAACCCTCAGCATGGATATCCATATGAACTAAAACTTATATTTCCTATCGCCTCTAACCGTAATGGTCTATAGGTAAACCAAACAACCTTTTTTTCCGTCTGAAAACAAAAGGGTCACTGAACCACAGTGCAGAACTTTTAAAAACTCATGTTTCTGTAATCATACGAATTTGTAAAATTTTCCTTATAGCCTGTAGATCCATACCATCAGTTAATAGAACTAAGATAGAACTGAAATAAATAGCCTGCACCATGACGCCAATTGTAGCACACCATTGCTGCAAAAGATGGAGACAAAATTGATATATTTGAAATAAAGACCAGAGGAATTCAGTAATAGAACTGAAATGAGTATCATTACGATATTTAGAGCAAAGATGTTGTTTAATTAGGTAATTTACTAATTCACCATGTCAATTATCAACATAGGCTTTTAGAACTAAGAGATAAATAATTGCAGCAGGATATTCGGACTTCCTAATTTAGAGAATGTGCTACGAAATATATGAGTACTCTTCCTATAATATTGCTATTCTGTAGGAAGGATCAGCGTTTAGGACAACTACTTATGTCAAAAAGCGACATATTATAAGTAATGATGAGGTGTTAAATGCAGAGGCCAACCACCATGATATGCATTCAGTAGATTGTGTTTACATTTCAGATTTTTTTTTTCACCATTATGTGTTACTACTCATGTCAAAAGAGTGGATATTATAAGATACGATGAAAGCTATCAAACGGACTATATGACAAAACATGAAATAATAAATCTCCCAGAAAAAAAAATAAGAGGAACCATCAAAATCCATGCTTGCATGTTTCTGATGCCTAGGACCATATATCTATATATGTGGTATTCATGAAGCCTATAACTAAAATAACCATCTTATCTGCAAATACTTCTATGTACCCAAAAATAATTTAAAGACCAAATCTTATCTGCAAATAGATGAAGATGAAGTAGGGGTTAGAACAAATAAATCTGAACCTACAACTGCATAAACTGCAATAGGTTATATGTGCATCCTCGCACACCTGCTTGAATCCTAATAGAAGACCTAATCCATCTATGGAAATTTGAGACAAAGAGAGTCGGCAAAGGAGCGATGAAGGGATCTGGTACCTGGGAGAGAAGGGATGTTGGGCCTCGATCACTTCTCGGTTGTGGAAATCACACAAAGGCTGGCAGCTAAGACCTACCTAAACACCAAGCAACTGAAGATCAGACAATAGATCGAGATGAAGGAGGGGGAGGGGGAGGGGCATGGCGTAGCTAGGATTTGTAGCTAGGGTGGTCCAATAATTGTTCAAAGAAAAAATAACCACTATAGTTGTAACATGTCAATACACAAGTATATAAATTATGAAATGCAATATTAAATTGAACATACAAACATTCTAAATTATTTTGATAATCCAATCTACACAAAAAACTCCTACAATTAAAAAGATACAGAATGTCCTATAAGTCGAGAACTAAATCAGTTTCGCATGGCACGCGGTTGTGGTTTGTGCATTTTTGTTGTGATGCTATCATGTCGATCGCTAATCTCATCTACTTGTTTGCTTAGTTTCTAGAAGAGAGATTGAGAGCCAAAAAAAGGCAAGCAGGTTAATGCGCTGGAGAGTTGTAGACATACGGGATGACTGAATGTGCTACTGTATAGCTGTCGCCACCGGCAGCCGCTGCCACCGTCGTCTATTGGTTGGACATGTTTGGAACTGGCATGGACGAATACGAAGGGGAAGGGATGGACATCGAATGGGTGGCCGCAATTCAGAAGACGAAATATGAAGGGCTTTCCTCCTTCCAAGGGGCGCACGCGCAGCCGCTGGCCGCTGCCTGAGAGAGCGACTCACCTTCCCAAGGCCATGGTAGATTTGGGGAGCCCTTGCTTACTGCCAGAGATGAGGGTGAGGGCGGCGTCCAGGGGCCGTCAGTCGGGTCGTGCAGCACGAGGTGGAAGGAGTGGACCCCGGACGGCGGGGGCGGCGTACTTGCAGGCGGGGCCAGTGGCGGCGAGCAGGGGCCGTGCCTGCGTGAGGGCCAGTAGCGTGTGGCGGCGGCGGGCGCGGTGGGGAGGGCGACTCGAGGTCCGCCTTGCAGCCGCTGCGAGCCGCGGCGTGCCTGGGAGGTGGTGTGAAGCCCACGCGCAGCAGGCACTCCCGCGCCATGTCCTCCCGTGAGGCTCCAGGGTGAGGTCGCCTATGGCCGTGGGGGGGTGGTGGCGATTTCCTACCATCGCCAGGGCCGCTGGAGGACAAGACCCAAGCGCCGCCGCTAAAGTTGCCGCCAGTTGCCGCTGCTTCGTCCTGGTGTTGCAAGAAACCAGCGGCAAGGCCAGCGCCGCCGGGGAGAGGAAGAGGCGACCAAGATTCCACACGCTGCCGCGGCCAAGACTGCTCGGGCGCCGCAGCAGGGGCCCTAGCTGGCCAGCGCGGCGGCATGGTGACCCCGCCGCGAGGCCGGGGTGACACGGATCCGCGGGAGGGGGGACGCAGTGGGAGGAAGAGGATGCGACGGGGAGCGAATGGGCGCTGGAGCGGGCCCCGACGCCACAGTAGCGCGGCGGCGGGCGGCGCGCCCCGCACCCGGGAAGGCCGGGAAGGAGCAGATCTATGGAGGGAGGAAGCGGGGGGAGGGAGGGGATGCGGCCGTCGAGGCGGCCGGGGGCGGCGCTTGGCGACAGCGACGCCATCGGCGGCGGCGGCACACACCCCCGCCGCAGCCAGGGCGAGACAGGGGCTGCGAGGAGGGGATGGGGGGGAGGGAAGGGAGGCGGCGGCGAGGTGGGGGGCGGCTGTCGGGCCGGGCCGCGGCGGCGGCGAGAGGTCAAGGGACAGGAGAGAGGGGGAAGGGGTGTATAGTGGCGCAAGTGGCTGGGAGGCCATGAATCCTTTACGCGATAAGGATGTAGATATATTATATTATATATATTATTCAGAGCCAACGACCTGCCATCTTTGTAAATCATCTATATATATGGGCCCAATGGGCAAGGTTTGTCTTTCTAAGTCCATTTTTTGGAGGCAGTCTATCTTTCTAAATAATTCATCTTTTTTTATAACAAGTTAGATGAAACCAAACTTTATATAAAAATTATACAGCTGGAGACGATCAACATTTTTTGTGGTTCATAGCTTTTTTTATCAAGATCCCAAATATTCAAATTAATTGATTAGATTCTAAAATCTATCTTTTTAGTATGCAGTCTTGATATTGACATTATGTATATTTAAGTTATGTCAATGCAATCCATAATTTTGTAACCGACAATTTTTTTTATTTAAGATTATTTGGTGACATAAATGTTTGTTTTCTTTAACATTTTAGGTTTTAACTTGAACTTTTTTTTTTCAAACAATACCGAATGTTAACATGGTCTACATTAATGTTGTTCTCAACGCTATCTACATCTTTGTAGTTGATACTTTTTTTAGTTTTTTAGAAGCCTAAATATATGTTTTAAACTTCAGACTTTTGGACTCGAATTTTTAGTGTTTAGTTGACCACAGGTGCAGACATGCTCTATATTAAAGTTGTATTAATCAATTAGATCTAAAACTTTGTTGTTAACATTGATTTCATTAGGTATCCAAATATTTGTAAAAGCGGGGTTACATGAGTATTGAGGTCATGAGTTTGAATCCTCGAAAATGCACGTGCATCTATTCAGGCGAAAAGACTTGATAGACTCAACCTCAACCATTTTATATGGACAGCCTACCACTAAAAGTACAACAACATTAAATATTGGAAAATTGACCTAAGGTGCTACTGAGATTCTTATAACCACTAGACTGCACAAGCCCTCCTCGTGCAGTGGCGAAGCTACGTTGAACGATTGGGGTCGGCCGACACCGACGGTTTCCAGCGAGCCTCTTATATGTCGTAAATTTCCACCGTCTAAGACCCCGCTAAAAAATAATACGACCCCGGCAGCCTCGAGTTCCGACGCATCGTGTTCATCGACCAAGACTCCAGTCACCACGCACATGCAAATTACTTTTTTTTTTTTTTTTGGGAACATGCAAATTACTAAGAAGCTTGCACGTTCAGGCTAATTAGCCCACCTTGAAGGCCCATTTTCCACCAGCCTGCGTCCGAGTCTACAGACTACAGGTAGCAAACAAGAAAGGCCAAACGTCGCCTCCGACTCAGCGACTCTCCGAGTCCTACCTTTTTGGCTTTTCCCATCGCGAATCCCACCTGCACGCTGCACCTAGGGGCGGTCGGCGGCGATCGACAGGTCGCTCGCGACTCGCCTGCGCCCTGTGGCCGCCGATATGCTCTCTATAGCTGAACTCTGATCTGCACACTCAAACACTTGGGAGAAGGTATACCAAATATCTCAATTCTGCAATTGATAACTAATGATCTATTTTCTTGATTTATCACATTGATGTCTGCACTTTTCTGATTTCTTAAGTCTAAATTGTAAGTTCTTTGGGTAATTTTTTTTTTCAGTTTTAGAATCTGAAGTTCTGAACTCTGAATTCAGAGCTAAGGACATTCTGTTCCTCTTCGTTGCAGCAAAGATCATGGTTACCCATTCTACATTAGTTCTAGTAAAATGTCAAGTACCTTTATCTACTTGACAACTATAGTATGGCTTGTGTGGCAGTATTGGTTTTTGAATTCTAATCATATGTATGGCTGCTTACACATCAATACCTAACTACTTCAGTGTTTAACTATGTGATTAATTGGATAGGCAATCAACGCACATTTGAATGATTCTGGAAAAGGAAATTACCCCCCATCCATTGATAACGAGAATAATAATGGAGATATTTCAAGAACGAGAAGAGACGGCACTGCATCAAATAGACAAATACAGATGATACCACCCATCACCGTTCTCGAAGATTGCGAGTAAGAGGTAAATTTGATATCTTTTATATGATCTAGTTGACAGAACGAGAATATCATCATATTACAATTCTAATCGATGATATGATCATTCTCTTTCACAAGATGGGGGACCATAATCGGCTAACCGTAGAGGGAACCTATAGGAGATAACTAAAAGTATTAAAGCTTCTTTTACTATAATGTGTCAGTTGCTTTAATACTATTTTGTATTTGTTAATGCTATGTATGGTACTTTATTATTGCAACCTAAAAGTTAGTATTATAGGTTTATCCTGACCCCAGCGCCAATTAATCCTGGCTTCGCCCCTGTTCTCGCGACAAGCAAAGGTAGATATATACACCAGGTCTAGCATATCTCGTAGTTAGAATTTCGGTTGATTCACTACTACCATATGATTAACGGTGACGGACAAAATCGATTAACGGTGGCGGTTTTTGCAACCACCACGGTGCATAGATCATGGTTAATCATCGATTTACTGTGGCGGTTGGATTGACAGCCACCGTTAATCAATTACGAAAAACAAAAAAAATTAAAAACCCATGAACAGGCCCAACGAGCCCATCCATGGGCCCGCCGAGCCATCCGCGGGCCGCGCCGCTGCCGCCGCCGTCGCCCTGCACCGCCAGCCTGCCTGCCTCGTAGAGGAGCTCGGGGAGACAGGGGGGAGGTGGTGGTGGCCGGGATCCGCCTTCTTGCGCCGCTAGTCGCCGGATCGGGCCACCTTGCACTGCCACCCGCCCGGATCTGGGGGCCGGAGAGGAGAGGGGCGGCTTCCTTGGCTCAGATCTGGTCTCCATGGTGTAGTCGCACCGTCGTGGTGGTGGAGCAGCGCCGCTACCGCCCGGTTGTGGAGGAGGGAGGCGGCGCACGGGTGAGAGAGAAAGGAGGCGCCGCGCCGCTGGCCCTCGAGCCCACCAGCCGCCACTATAAGCATGGCCTCCTAATCACGGTGCGAAGCGGCGATCTCGCCCGCCGCTGCTGGGCCTCCTCGCGCGCTGGATCCAAGCTCGCCGCCCAGCCCGCGACGTGCCGCCGGGCTCGTCACCCGCCGCACGCGCCACCGGGAGGCGCCCCCCCCGAGCTCACCACCCGCACGCACCGCCGAGACGCCCCGCCCCTTGCTCGCCGCCCCAGCGTGCCGCCGGGGTGCAACCCCGCCGCTCGCGCCACGGCCGTGAGAGAGAGAGAGAGAGCCATGAGGGAGACAGGGAGGGGAAGAGAGAGTTTGATGAGTTGAAACCCTAAGTCCTATATATACCGAGTGAGATATCGGGCCGAGATGGGCTATTTGGGCTCCGAGCTGAGCCACTTATTTTTTGTGGCGGTTGCATATAAAACGACCACCACGGTTAATGATTTACCCTGGCGGTTGGCTTAAGGAGACCGTCATGGTTAGTATGGATTAACCGTGGCGGTTGCTTGTTAGGTGGCCGGGCGCCGCCGTGCCACCGATTAATAGTGGCAGCTGACTGGCTCAACCGCCATGGTTAATGAAACCTAGGTGTCACGCAAAATCATTTCTGTAGTAGTGATTCAAGCAAGCGGATCGACACCATTACTGCATTATGGAGCACATATATATATACATTCGTGCAAATCGGTCCAAGGACCCTATATCACAATTTGTATTTGCTTTTGCTTATCATAAATCGTAATTCATACCACCGAAATGTTGGAGTACACGCAGATCAATGCAGCATACCGTGGGATATGTATTTTCCATCGACAATTCAACTTCCAGTGGATGCTTTTTTTATATTAACTCAGCTTTAGTTAATTTATTGGTACATATTTTACTGACACGTAGTATGCGTGGATATTTTTCAAAGAAATTATCATCTAGCTTGACATCGTAACAACCTTGAGGTGCGAGTAGACTGTTGGTAGAATAAGGTATATATATTTTTCTCTCTGATGCGATTAGCAGCCAATTCAGTTTTTGCTTTGGAAAATTTTTTTTCTTTCATTTGTAGTAGGTAGGTACATGCATGTTAAGATGATCATAGGGTTTAGTGCAAGTTAATTGGTAAAAAACTAAATTGTTTAGGGCATGTTCTGTTAGGCCCAGAACAATTCCAAGCTAGTCTCTATAATCCGTCGAGGAGACTCCGTCATGCTCCTCAACTCTTTGTCGCCGGTAGCCCCTGCGTGCTGGTGCTCGGGAAGGACAGGCCGGGGCGTAACAAGCTCGCCGTACAGCGCCTCGACGACAACAAAGTGACCGTGAATGCCAGTGACATACGTGTAGCTGACCGGAGCTTCGTGCAACCCATCGTGATCCGTGCAACCCGTATGAGTTTACGTTCAATGTAAATGCAAAGGTCGGGTCGCCGACGACGAGTCAGCATGTGGGCACTACATCTTGCCAACCACCAAGGGATTGGCGAAGGTGTGCGTGTGGCTGAGTTGCGTCATGGAGGTGTGCCTCGACATCGACGTGTTGTTCGACGATAGTGCCGCGTGTAGGGTCGCACAGGGGCACGCCATGCTAATAATATGCTATGGACGACGATGACAATCGTGGCAAGGGACCACCCGCAGCTGGACACGGCGTCCGCGCCAGCGAGCGAACGGAGTCCTCGCAATCTAATGGCCTTCTTCTGCTCCGACAACGTCTTGGAGTACAAAAATACTGGAGTCTGGACGACCGGTGCAGCGGTGCTTGTTTCGTCATGGTGCGCCAGCGCCTCAAACGATTACGATACGCAGTAGTCGTCTGCTGCCACAGGTACTAACGAGTAACGACGACTTGGGGCTGCGGCCGTTAACGTTGGCCATGGCCAGCAATCGCATGACGATGGACGTGCTGTGGCAGGACGTCCCGTGGCAGTGCGTGCGTGCCGTCAACGTCGCTGGTGGTGTGGGAGGGAGAGATTGACCACATGAACTGTTCCTAGGCTAGCACGTGGTCCGGAGGACGCCGGCAACAGACCGTCGTAGGGGAAGAATAAGCGTGTCGGCAACGCGAGAGGCCTACTGCTACAAGGACCAGAACTTGCGCATGTCATGGGATCTGCTGGAGTCCGACGAGGAGGAGACGTTAAGCGCGTATGATGTCAGCGAGGTTTTTTCTGCTGACACAACTCTAATAGCATTGTCTACTATGGAGATATCATCGTCCGCTGCAGGCAGCTTCCAACAGACTGACTTGATAGGGAATTCGGTTTCGTTACAACACATCATAAAATTTTTTTCGTCTGGCCCAAATCGGTAAGCTTCTCTTCCCATTGCAGTTTTACGTCCCGTGACCGCGTCCGTTTCTTTAGTTTGATCCGCTTTTTACATACAGCATCCCCTTTTTCTGAGAGCCGTCAGAGTCCGCATCTATTTCTTTTTCCTTCTCTTTTAAGTCTTTTCCTTTTTATTTACAAAAACAAAAAAGAGTATCTACTATTTTTCCTTTTTGATATAAAAATAATTAATCAATTTTATATATCGTTCAACTCTTGACATTTCTCTAATAATAATAAATATTTCAGTCAATAAATTGTTGATATAGTTTTGATAAGAAATCAAACTAATTATTATTAGAACCTAGCCTATGGTCAAACTAATTAAATTGTGAACTAACATTTTAAACAGTCTGTGATCCAATTAATCTAATAAAAATATATCTATCTCCGAGTTGTACACATATACCAGTGTAATCCTATAAGGGCTGCCATATAAAATTAGGATAGATCTCCATCATAATCATGAACGCACAGATCAATCCACGATAACTATCTACTTACCATCTTTAATGAGATAATAGAATTATATATGTTTATGGGTCTTTAAAAGAATTCACAAAACTTGATATCTAACACAAAAATAGTATGAAATTAAAGTTATGATATAACTTGTCGGGGGCCAAAATAAGGGCCCTCCAACAATTAGGCCCAAGAAACCAAACTAGGCCACACGGCAAAACACGGCTGCCAAGGCCCGGCGCACTACACACTAACACCCCCGAGCCCACATTGCGGGGACTTCAAGCAAATGCTAACTTTCCGCCCGTCAAGCCTCCTTTACCAAGGCCTCGGGCGAGTTCCTGTTTTCCGTCTCGCCCGAGCCCTCCCCGTAGAGGCCTCGGGACGGGCGTCCCGCTCCGACTTCGCCCGAGCCTCTCGGCGAGAGGCCTCGGGGGCGCCCTTTCCGACTTCGCCCGAGCCTATCAGCGAGAGGCCTCGGGCGGCGTCCGCTTCCGTCCCGGCCAAGGCCCTCCCCTGCTGAGGCCTCGGGCGGGCACTAACACTCCGCCTCGCCCGAGGCCTCCTGCCTGCGGCCTCGGACGAGTTCCCGCCTTCCGTCCCCCCGAGCCCCCGCGCTAAGGCCTCGGGCGACACGCCGCATCACCTGGTCAAAGACCGACCACCGACTTGACGTATATCTACCGCCCGCCTTCCCACGGTGGATCGCCGCCGACGCTAGCCCTCGCGGTGGATGGGGCAGCCGTCCCGTCACCACTCTGCACCTCTGCGCCCGCTCACGATTCACGCAATCCCTACAGTGGCGGCCATGCACGCCACTTTGTAGGGGCGACATGATGACTAACCCCATGTAATGGTCCCATCACGGGAAGTCCAAATCACGGAGCATGCCGCATCCCGGCGGGAGCACGGCGCCACCCTGCGGCGGCCGGGTCTTCCAGTGCCCCGCCCTTTGTACACCCGGGCTTCCAGGCCGGGGCGGGCGAAGATGGCCCCAGTGCGCCTGTATCTCTACGCCGGCCACGCCGTATCGACAACGATGCCGCGGCCCTCGGGAACCCGGACGGGGAGTGAGTCAAAGCTATAGCAGGCCCGCAGTACACAGGCACGCTCATCATGACGCCCACGCCCGACCCCTGCGCAGGCGGGCGTCCCTCCTTCCGCCAAGAACGAGGAGCCGACTCCACGGGGCGGCACCCGCCATCGGCAGTCGGGGCCGTGCAAGACAAAACCGCCGCCCTCACCCGGGCCTCGGCACAAGGAGAGAGGGAGCCCCAAGGCCTCGGCGGTATGAGGCGGCGCCCACCACCGTCTTTCCTATTTAAACAACATGTCTTTGTAAAAGCCCGTCCCTCCCCTTCCGGCTATAAAAGGGGGGACGGGGGTCCTTCCGGGGACAGGGAAATCCAAGGAAGCAAGTCGAGCAATCTCCTTGGCAAACAAACACACACACACACACACACTCATCTCACAACGAGACTTAGGACAGTTCCCTCTCTCCGCCTGCTTGTACACCCTACCTACAGGCACTTTGGTGCAGGATAATACAAATCCTTCTTGTGTCCTTCTTGCACACCATCCGGGGTTGGGAGCACGCACGTAAATTCACTCGTTGGTACTAGGACCACTAGTTTTAGTACCGACAGGTTGGCGCGCCCGAGTAGGGGCTTGTGCGTGCTTTTCGCTTTCCTTCCGCCAAAACTGCGGAATGGCCAGCAACGACATTTCGGGCGGATTCCCGCCCCTAACTCCACTCCCACTCCGGCCCGGCTGGAGCGGGGACCCCGATCCGGTTTGGTGAGCTCGAGTTCGTGTCAACTGGAGTCGATGCGACATGGAACTTCTCCCGGCCGGAGTCCGGGGACCTCGACCCGGGCTCCGGTGGACCTCTTTGCCGGCCCGTCGCGGGAGGCGCCGTGGCGCGTTCCCGCCCGGCCCAGCGACGGGCGCACCACGCCCGGCGATGCGGAGGAGGAGGACTTGCGGCGTTGTGGGCGGGCGACGCCCGCCGCCATCGCCACCACGCCCCGCCATTTGGCCTGGTCAGCGCTCTTTGCCAGCGTGCGCAGCGTGCGTCTCCACCGTCATGGGAGCCCCGGAGGCGTCCCACGCCGTCGGCCGGGCGCTCCACGGAGCGCCTCGGCGCGGACATCCCCGACGGATCCATCCACGCCTATGAGGAGTACCTGGTTAGGCAGGAGGAGCAGCCGGCGCCACTACAGCGGCGCTACATCCACCCGATCCGGCGCTACCTCGAGGACCGCGAGCCCGGGGGGTTCCTTCCGGATCGATGCCTTCGCTTTCGGCTACCCCGGCTCGACTCCCCAGGCGACATGTGCGATCCGACTTCGTGAATGCTTTCACGTGGAGATCGGTGAGCTTCGGCGTGGCGGCAACGGCAGCGGCGGCGGCGACCAGGGCCGTGATCGCAGGCCCGCCGCGGGAGCGACTCCGGCGGGGCGCAACCCCGAAGGACCCTAACACATCCCGGCCTCCGGGCCAGGGGCCACAAACTCCGGCACATGCGGGCCCTCCGGGGACCGGCGAGCTACCGGCTACCCCTCAGAGGCCACGGCGTCCCGCTATCGAGCGGATTCGGGAGCTTGGGGACAGGCTCGAGCGCGACCGTCGCTGTTACGACCGGGAGATAGAAGCGTGCGAGCATGCCCACCGTGCGGCACGCAATCCTAGCCCCGCCGCTCGTCGGCGACGCTGCGCGTGGCGTCAACGAAGGATCGTCAACGACGAGGGTGGAGAGCGTCCCCCCATCTTCCCACGCGCCAAGTCATAACGTCGCGGCGGCTGCCCTCCTCGTCCGGTCGATGCGGAACCATCGACCCGGAGGGGACGGCGGATTCGAGATGATCTGCGAGATTATCTCGAGACCGCTGCTGTCCAAAGAAAGCTGAAAGCTTCGGCCTCCCGGCATCGGACATCGAGGGATGAGGAGGGGCAAAGAGCCCACGACGCGGCGAGAAGCTTCGGTCCATCGGGACCCATCGCGAAGGCCGATCCGCGGCGTCTTCGGGGCGACCGCGGCAGCATCGGCGATGGTGACGCACCGCAACGTCATCAACAACGCCGCAAAGGAAGCCGGGCCGGGCCGGATGCGACCGCCCGGCCACGCGAGGCGGAAAGCGCGATAGCGGCGAGACCGCGGCGATGCCGATCCTCGGGGCCGCGCGCCTTCCCGGGAGAGATCCGCGGCGCACGGTTCCCCTTCCGGTTCCGGCGGCCGGCCAATCTTGCCAAATACTCGGGAGAAACGAACCCGAGGTTTGGCTCAACGACTACCGCTGGCATGCCAGCTTGGCGGCGCGGGCGATGACCGGCTTATCATCCATAACCTTCCGCTGCACTTGGGTGATTCGCACGCAGCGCTTGGGCGGGAGCATCTTCCGCCCGCACAATCCGCGGCCCGTCCGAGCTAGTCGAGGGTTTTTGTGGGAAATTTCCGGGCACATACGTGCGCCTCGGGAATTCGTGGGATCTCCGCAGGCTGCCGCCCGAGGCCACGAGACGCTACGTGACTTCATCGGGCGCTTCTCGAAGAAGTGCACGGAGCTGCCCAACGTGGCCGGCACTTGCCATCATCGAGTGCATTCCTTGGCGGCACGACCTGCAAGGAGCTCGTCCACGAGTTGGGCGGGAAGATGCCGACCACCGCCAGCGTGCTGTTCGAGGTGGCGGCGAACTTCGCCTCCGGCGAGGAGGCGGGGGGCGATTTTCCGCGGCGTCGGTGGCAAAGGGAAGCGGAAGGAGGACAATGCCGGGGGGGAGGCAACCCCGCGGCCCCGAAAAAACAAGAAGAACAAGCACAAAGGGAAAAAGGGCAAGAAAGAGGTGGATTCCGAGGGGCGATATCGTTGCCACGGTGACCGCAAGACCCCAAGGGCCCCGGGGCCCGGGGCCTTCGACGACATGCTCAAAAAGCCCTGCCCTTTCCACAAATTCCCGTCAAGCACACTATGGGGGAGTGCGATTTGGCTTGTCGCTTCTATCGAGAAGCTTCCCCACCGAGGACAAGAAGAAGAAGGAGGGGGGAAAACAAAGGCGAGGAGTTCCACGAGGTCCATGATGTTTTCATGGTCATCGGGGGGCTGTCGGCGAACCTCACCCCTTTGGATCAAGCGCGGCGTCGAGATATTCTCGGTGCACCCGCCACTCCGCGGTACACGTGGTCCGCCCGACGCCATCACCTTCAGCATCGGCGACCACCCGCCCTACGTGCCAAAGCCGGGGCGGTACCCGCTCGTGGTCGACCCCATTGTCGACAGCGTGCGGCTCACCAAGGTGCTTGATGGATGGCGGAAGTGCCCTTAACATCCTCTACTCCGAAACCCTCGGCTTGTTGGGGATAGGCGCTCACGGCTTCGGCCCGGTAGCTCTCCCTTTCGGGCGTAGTGCCGGGTAGGCGCGCTGGCCCCTCGGGCTGATCGACCTCCCGATGCTTTGGGGCGCCATCGAACTTTCGCAAGGAGGTCATCACCTTCGGCGTGGTTGACTTTCGAGGAACCTATCACGGAATCCTCGGACGTCCAGCGTATCACGAAGTTCATGGCCGTCCCCAACTACACTTACCTTCTCCTCAAGATGCCGGGCCCCTAATGGCGTCATCACCGTTGGCTCCTCCCTACGAACACGCGTTCAAGCTGCGACGTCGAGGCGGTCGAGCACGCTGAGGCGTAGCGATCTCAGAGGCCCTCGACACCAAAGCGTCACGCCCGGCGCATTCGAGCCGTCCGACGGAGTGAAGGAGGTCCCGCTGGACCCCGCCTCTCCATCGGCAAGGCGGTGAAGATCTGCGCCTCCCTCGACCGAAATAGGAAGTTGTGCTCGTCGACTTCCTCCGCGCAAACGCCGACATCTTTGCGTGGAGCCCCTCGGACATCTTGGGGCATTCCGAGGGAAGTCGCCGAAACACTCCCTTAACATCCGGGCGGGGTCCAAGCCCGATGAAGCGGCGTCTGCGCCCGATTTGACGAAGAGAAGCGCAGGGCCATTGGCGAGGAGGTAAACAAACTTTTGGCGGCCGGGTTCATCAAGGAGGTGTTCCACCACAGTGGTTATCTAACCACTGCTTGGTTAGGAAAAAAGAGTGGGAAATGGAGGATGTGTGTGGATTATATTAGTCTAAATAAAGCATGTCCGAAAGTCCCTTTTCCCTTACCACGTATCGATCGGATAGTCGACTCCACTTCGGGGTGTGAGCTCTTATCCTTCCTTGATGCCTATTCCGGCTACCACCAAATCAAGATGAAGGAGTCCGACCCGGCTCGCGACTTCCTTCATCACCCCTTTCGGTATGTCTTTGCTTTCACGTGACAATGCCCTTCGGGCTCGGGGAACGCAGGGGCCACGTATCGGCCCGATGCATCTTTGGGCGTTTTCGGAGACCACATCGGCCCGAACCGTAGAGGCCTACGTCGGCGACATCGTGGTCAAGACCAAGGAGGCCGACAACCTCATCTCGACCTTGAGGTCGCATTTCGGTGTCTCAAGGCCAAGAGTGTCAAGCTCAACCCCGAGAAGTGCGTCTTGGGGGTCCCCCCGAGGCATGCTCCTCGGGTTCATCGTCTCAAAGCGCGACATCGAGCCCAACCCGGAGAAGGTAAGCTGCGGTAACGAGCATGGGGCAGATCGAGGACTGAAGGGTGTGCGGCGAGTCATGGGGCTGTCAGCGTCTCTAAGCCGCTTCATCTCACGGCTCGGCGAGAAGGGCCTGCCCCTCTATCGCCTCCTAAGAAAGTCCGGCGCTTCTCACGGACCTCCGAGGCCCGGGGAGGCCCTCGACAAGCTCAAAGCCGCCCTCACCGGGCGCCCGTCCTCGTCCCGCCCGGCCGAAGGGGCCCCCTCCTCTGTGCGTTGCCGCAACAACGCGGTAGTCGATCGCGGCCATCGTCGTCGAGAGGCGGGGAGGAGGGCCACACCTGCCGGTCCCGAGACCCGATCTACTTCATCGGCGAGGTGTTGTCGAGACCAAGATCCGCTACCAGCGAGATCAAAAAACTGCTCTCTGCGGTGGTCCGACCGGCGCAAGCTCCGACACTACTTCGACGCTCACCCGTGGCGGTGGTTTCCTCCTTCCGTTTGGGAGATCCTCCAAAATCGGGAAGTCTCGGGGCGGGTCGCCAAGTGGTCCGTTGAGCTCATGGGGAAACCCTCTCCCTACGCGCCAAGGAAGGCTATCAAGTCTCAAGTCTTGGGCGACTTCATCGCCGAGTGGACCGATACTCGGCTACCGCCGCCCGGCTCCGGTGGAGTCTTTGGTTGATGTACTTCGACGGGTCCCGATGAAGGCTGGAGCCGGCGCTGGTCTCCTCTTTGTCTCCCCCCCCTCGGGGTGCACATGCGACACGTAATCCGCCTCCACTTCCCGGCGTCAAACAACATGGCGAGTACGAGGGCCTACTCAGCGGGTTGAAGATCGCCATCGAACTTCGGCATCAAAGCGCCTTGATGTCCAAGGGGACTCGCGACTTGTCATCGACCGGGTCATGAAGGACTCAAGCTGCCACGACCCCAAGATGGGCGCATCTTGCAAGGCGGTGCGCGCCACGGAAGACAAGTTCGAGGGCCTTGAGCTCAACCACGTCGTCCGCGGAGTACAACGAGGCTGCCGACGAGCTCGCCAAGATCGCCCGGGGAAGAGCCCGGTTCCCCCGATGTCTTCACAAAGGACCTCACGGCTCCCTCCATCACACTCGGCAAAGCGGGGAGGAGGCCACGGAGAATCACTCGACCCCCCCGGGGGGCTGGGGGAGATGTCCAAGGTCCCCTCTGCAACCGAGGCCCCCTCGGACTCCGAGGCGTCCTCGGCGTCAAACCCCAAGGTCATGGAGATCGACGGGGAGGATCCGGAGGCCGACCCCAAGCCGGACTGGAGAAAGCCATACCTCGATTGGATCGTTCGGGGAACCCTCCCCGAGGACTTCAATCAGGCCGACGCATCACGAGAAGAGCAAAGTCCTTCGTCGTCATCGAGGGGCGACCTCTACAAGCGGAGCCCCTCGGGGGGTCTGCGGCGATGCGTCACGGTCGAGGATGGCCTTGCCCTGTTCGCAAAAATCCACGCCGGGGTGTGTGGCCACCACGCCGCTCCCCCGCTCCCTCGTCGGCGGCGCTTTCCGGCGGGGATTCTCTTGGCCAACCCGCGGTCGGCGACGCCACCGAGGTAGTGCGCACTGCGAGGGGTGCCGATTACTATGCTCGTCGAGGCACCACCTACCGGCTCGGGCACTCCAGGACCATCCCGATCACATGGCCCTTCGCCGTGTGGGGTTTGGACTTAGTAGGACCTCTCAAGAAGGCGCCCCGGGGCTTCACCCATTTGCTTGTCGCCATCGACAAGTTCTCCAAGTGGATCGGGCGCCCCGTCACCAACATTCGATCCGAGCGGCGGTGCTCTTCTTCACCGACATCATCCACCGCTTTGGAGTCCCGAACTCTATCATCACCGACCACGGCACCCGGTTCACGGGAGGCGAAGTTTAGAAACTTCTGCGACAACCACCGAGATACGCATTATGCGGTCACCGGTCGCACACCCGCAGACGAGCGAGGCGGGTGGAGCGGGCCAACGGGATGATCTTGCAAGGGCTCAAGCCTCGGATCTTCAACAAGCTCGACAAGTTCGGCAAAAGGTGGCTCGAGGAGCTCCCCTCGGTCCTCACGGAGCCTCGGGGCGACAACGAGCCGAGCCATGGGGTTCACGCCTTTCTTCTGGTATACGGCTCCGAGGCCGTCCTCCCCCCCCGACTTGGAATTTGGCTCTCCGAGGCTCAAGTCCTATGAGGAGTGGCGCAACCGGTCGGCTCGGGAGAACTTCGCTGGATATGCTTGACGAGGCCGGGGGCGCTGCCCTCCTACACTCGGCAAGATACCGGCGGTCCCTCCGACGCTACCACGGCCGGGCGGGTCCGAGCCGAGACCTCAAGGAAGGCGATCACGGTGCTCCGTCTCCGCCAAGACAACGGGGGGCGCCACAAGCTCACGCCGCCTTGGGAAGGACCCTTCATCGTCGCCGAAGTCCTCAAGCCGAGACACGTACAAGCTCGCCAATGAGGACGGGGAAGTCCTCAACAACGCTTGGAACATTCAACAGCTACGTCGCTTCTACCCTTAAGTTTCCAAGCTCTCACTTATAGTTGTACTCCATGTTTCTCAAAAGGAGAATGGAAAACACTTTTACAATTTTCTGCAAAATGAGAAACATGTCCGAAACCCCTCGGGGCTGAGGACCTCAACTACACTTATACCGCCTCGAGGCACGGCGAGACTCGGTTTTGACCCATCAAAGCCGAGCCTCCCTCGGGGGGCTAGGCAGGGGGAACTCCCTCTGAAAGGCACTCTGCGGGCGCACTTTTTTGTTAGTCGTTTTTCGAACATTTTTCGTGTTACAAATCTCGAACGCTTGGAAGAAGGGTAACGGAGGGATTACTCCGAAACCTAAGGCTGGTTGAGCTACGGAGTTGCTTACGCCCATGCGCTACGACACTCCTACTCGCTGCCATAGGGCCGAGGTACCTCATGCTTTGAGGAAGGGCTGCTCCAAATGTCAAGGGCGGGGAAAGCCACGAGGCCGCCACGCCCGGTGCTAGGGTGCCTGCAGCAACCACCTTTGACTAAGGACTCCTGTGTCCCTGCGAGGGCCCTAATCTAAGTACGAGGCGAGAATCAAAGGCACGAAAAAGTAAGCGAGAAAACGAGAAAACAAATCATAAGGCCTCGTCGGGCCACGGTACTTGTCAAACAAACGAGAATAACAAAAAGCTAATCAAGTTTTTTTTTTTACATGGGCACGCTTCGGCCCAACATGCGAACTTCAGCGGGGGCGTCCGACCCCCCCTCCTCCCCCCGGTGGCGGCATCCATGGCGTCGGTGGCGTCGGCTCCTTCGGCGGCGTTAGGGAGGATCGCCGTCTGGAAGTGCCCGACCAGCGCGGTCGTGGCCCCTTGACCCCCCGCTGAGCGGCTCGTCGAACACCTCCCTCTCGCGACCCTCCTCGTCCTCGGCGACGGCGAGCCCCTCGGAAAACTTTGGGGAGGTCGAGGTCGTAGTGGGAGAGGGTCATCGCCAAGGTGTGCGACACGCCCGGTCCGAAGCCGGGCCGAAGGGGCGGCGTGGGCCTTGCTTCCACCCGTCACGGGCAACGCCTCCCGGCGGCCCGGTGGGCTTCTTGCCGGCGGACTTCGCCCGGCCTCGACCCGGCTTGTGCAAGCGGCTCCGACCTTCTCCTTCCGGGGGCCTCGAGCTCGCCTGCGCGCCCGAGGAGTAGGCCGTCTGCCTTTACTGCTAAGGTCCGCCCGCTTGCTCCGGCGACTTCCTCCTCGGCTCTGCATCCGCCCGGTCGGCCTTGGAGCTGGAATGCAAGGATGCGACTGCCCAAAAAACGACAAAGACTTACCTTCCGTCCGCACCACCTCCTCCGCCCGGTTGCGCCTGGAGCTGGATGGCCTCATTCAGCGCTTGCCCAAGCTCGGCCCGCACCATGGTGGCGTCGTTGACAAAAAGGCGGTGATCGGTGTCCATATTCACCGGGTTCTCTGTCAAGGTCCCGATGGTGCCGGAGGCCTCGGCAAGCGCCGTCCTCATCGCCTCCTTCTCGGCGCGGAGCTTGTCGAGCTCCTCGTTCCGAGCAGCCAGCTCGGTGCTTGGCGGTTTTGCCTCTGTCGTTGGAGATGGAGCGCCTCGTCGAGGCCGGACCTGAACAGGAGAAACTCGATTTCTCCCGGGGCGCCACCGCCCGGAGTCCTACAACGATCGGGGCCAACGGATTAGCCGCCTTTGGGCGCTCATGCCAAGGTAAGGCTTCGACCACAAATGTTTGTATTACCTTCAACAGGTCGGGGGGAGGTCCCCGGGAAAGATCGGCGAGAGCGGACCAAGCAGGTTTTTGGCCGACTTCATGTACTTATCCGCTGCTCCCACCGGGTCGACTCCAAGGCGTCGTCCGGCCACGTAGGCGGCGGTCCTCCGGGTCCCGGCGGTCCGACCGGACAATACGTGGCGGCACGTTACTGGCTGGAGGACCCCTCGGCGGGCGCCCCGCGGTCGGCGACCCCATACGGTTGCCGCTGAGGAGGTAGCATCGCGGCGACCACCTCTTTCCCCAGCGGGGCGGTCTCCCTCGAGGAGGGGATCTCCACCACCTCTGCGTCGGCGCGGCTTAGGGGCGGAACAGGCGCTCGCTCCTCCATGACCATGTCGCCCGGTGGCCATCGGGGCGGCGCCGTCATGGCTTCCGCGGCCAGGCGCCGTCCACGGCCTCCACAAAGCGGCGCCGCCAAGGCCTCCGCGCCCGGGCGCTTGCGCCCCTCTCCGTCACGGGGCGGAGGGTGGCTCCATGGCCGAGGGCGCCTCGATCACCGCTTCCTCGGTCGCCGCCGGGCCACCACCCGAGGGGGCAGCGGTGGCGCTTCGCCCCGTCTTGGCTTTGTAGCCTCAGGCTTGCGCTGAGCAAGCGGGGCCGGGCCGGGGCCGTCTTGCGCTTTTTTGCTGCGTAGCAAGAAGAGTGAGTCTTCAAAAAAAAAAAAAAGAAAAGAAGAGCGGCGGAAGACTAAAAGGACAAACACCTACCTGGCGGCCGGCGGTTGAAACGACCGGCTCACTGGAGCCGTGCTCGGCGGGGCTCGGACCTGAGGTGTCCTCGGCCCGCGCGACTCGGGGGTCACGGGCACGGGACAGGCGGCCCCACCGGCGTCGCCGCCTCTTCGGCCGAGGCTGCGCCTCACCCTCGGCGGTCCTCCCCCCCCGCCTCGGGCCGCTCAAGGGCAGGTCCGAGCCGCCCCCGGCCGGGGCTTTGGCGGCGTGGATGACTCGGGGGGGCCTCGCCCCTCCCGGCGGAGTCGCGTCTCCGGCCGCCCGGCTGAAGCCTCGGCGGAGTGAGGCGGGGGCGGTGTCCTTCAACGGCCACGGCGACCACTCCCTTTCTTCACGGGGCGTGCGGCCAAGCCAAAAGCTGTAGTCCTCCTCCTCCTCCTCCTCGTCATCCTCATCATCGTCATCGGCGCCGGTGGTGTCAGAGGGCGTCGGCTCCCGGGGGAGTCCCTCGTCCTCCTGCCGGCGCCTCCGCTTCTCCAGGGCGCGCTTCTCACCCTCCTTGCGGATGTTCCGGTCCTTCTTCTTCTCCTTCTTCTTCTTCTCCTTCCTGCGCTCCGCCCGCGCGATGGCCTTGTTAGCCTCCTTCACCGCGGAGGCGGGAGGCTTCGGCGCTCTCAACTTCCGGCCGGTCCTGCGAGGAAAAGAACAAGGTGAGGTTAAAGGGGGAGATGCGGGCATCAACGATACAAGCACAATCAAAGGAACTCACCACGGAGATGGCATCCGGGTGGGGGCGCATCGCGACCTTGTAGAGGAGGGAAGGGTCGGTCACCATCGCCGCCTCCTTCGTCCGCTCGACAACCTCGTCGAACTCGAGGTCGACGGACGACATCCTTGTCCCGGCCAGGGGGCTCCTTTCTGCATGTCGAGCAGGGAAAAAGCCGCCTCGACATGAGGGGCGGGACTCGCCGTTGGTGGAAGGCGGCGATGACGACCGACGCATCCAACCCTTTCTGGGTCAGCATCTTCAAGGCCCGGAACACCTTCTTCAGCGGAGTGGTCTTCTCCTCGATGATCTCCTCCCTCCACCTTGCGGGCTCCGCCTCAAACACCTTCCCGGTGGCGGCGGGCGGGTGACGGAAGTCGTTCCGGAGATAGAACCACTTCGGCGCGCCCCGGCCCGCGGTTGGAGGAGGCGAGCCTCGTCGGGATGTAGGAATCCGGTGGCGATTCCGCGGCTGCGGTATGCAGCTCCCGGCAGCAGACGGGCATCCTCTTCCCCTTACCGGCGCCCTTGAAGTAGAGGGCGCCCTCGAAAAAATAGAGCCGAGAGATCCCGGTGGGGCTCGACTCAGGTACCCCCTCGCAAGGGCGGCGAACACCGCCCGGCTGCGTGATGGAGTTGGGGTTGAGGTTCTGCAGCTCCGGGCCGTAGTACTCGAGGATGGCCCTCAAGAACCGGCCCACCGGCATCCCGAACCCGTTCTCATGGAGCGTCGTGAAGCTCACGGCGTACCGGGCGGAGTGCGGGGGGCAGTGGTCGGCCGGCGGAACAATCCACTCCGGCGAGGCACAGTGGGTAGCCGAGGGGGCGGAGAAGCCCCTTCCCCCCACGGCGTCGTCGGCTCGGCGGCGTCACGGAGCTCGTTTCCCCCCCTCCTCCCGCCCGCCAGAGCGATCTCGGGCCTCGGCGCCATGGCGGCGATGGGCTAGAGGCGGAATCAGGTGGTTTCTCTCCCTTCTAGCTCCGTTCCCTCTCGGCCCCGGATGCATATGGCGGCCGGAGGAGAGCGGGCGCAAAGGTGAGGAAGGCAAAAAGAAAACAGACGGCCGCCCACACCCGTATTTATACCCAAAACCCCCAATCGGTTCACCTACCCGCATTTAATGCATGATCGCGCCCGGGATTTCCCACTTTCAGTACACGTCGCCACGGAGACCCGCGCCCCGGCGCACTGGCGGCCCACCACACGGCCCCAGCGGCGACTCACGCGCCGCGATGCAGAATTTTTCTCCACATAAAATCCCGGCACGCGGAACCCGGGGGCCTGGCGCGGCTTCGATGGCGACGCAGCGCGCCATCACATCCCCATGGGGCCCCGCAAGCACGCAGCGCCTGGCGGCTGCCACGACGGAGAAAGTGGGGCCCGCCACCGCTCAAGCGGCGCCCCACATCCCGGCCCGACCAAAGGCGCGCCCACGTCCCCACGGCCGGGTGTTCACACCAAAGCGCTTCCTTCCCTGGAAGGAGCAGGCGGCGCCCCGTACGGTCAGAGGTACAAAGCTGGCCCATCTCGGGGTTCGGCAGCTCCCTCGGGACAAAGAGAGGGGGGCAGCTCGGACGGCCTCATACACAGCATAGCCCTGCGCGAGCTGGGCCGTCCTTGTAGCATCCGAGGCCAGGCACGGCACCCTGAGAAAGGATCCCGCGTGGGAGAGCACCGAGCCCTCGGGACCCGGGGCGGACGGGACCCGAGCCCCGCCTCAGGGACACCTTGCGGGCTCTTATGAAAGCAGCGCCTCGGGCCCGGCCAACCCCAACGAAGCGGGGGGCACGGGCGTTTCACTTGGATCCTCCGTTAACAGCTCACGGATCTAGTTGCGTGTGACACTCGTCACCGGCAGGCGTGACAAAATCCACCCTCCTCCCTGCGAAAGGGATGCGCGAGGCGTTCACGAAGTTAACGACCAAGTACCTCGCGCCGCCCCCACGCCCGGAGCAGGGGCTCGGGCTATCCCGGCATAGCGGCCGGAGTAGGGAAACGTCATCTAACCACGCGTCATGCCCCCGGACGAGCCGACGGGCCGGGGGACTCGGCAAGCGGCGAAACACTCGGCATTTGGAAACATGTGAGCCCTCGGAGAAGCACCCACACTCCTCCGGAGGCCTCGGGGGCTACACCCGGCCCGGGTGCGCTCGCGTGCCCCCCACCGGAGAAACGATCTCGAGGTGAGCGAACACCCTCACCAAGCACGTACAAGCCCTCGAAGGATCACTCACGCCCCTCAGGGGCCTCGGGGCTACACCCGCCCAGGATGCCAAGGCGCACCCAGTAAAGGGAACGCCTAGAGCATCTAACGACTAGCCCGGCATGAACTAGACTAAGAAGCACGACCTCGGCCTACGAGCGAGTGTTCCCACTCCTTTCGGAGGCTCGGGGGCTCTTGTCGGGGACAAAATAAGGGCCCTCCCAACAATTAGGCCCAAGAAACGCGAAACTAGGCCACACAAGTAACAAAACACGGCCTGCCAAGGCCCAAATAAGCTACACACTAACACCCCGAGCCCACATTGCGGGGACTTCAAGCAAATGCTAACTTTCCGCCCGTCCAAGCCTCCTTTACCAAGGCCTCGGGCGAGTTCACATTTTCCGTCTCGCCCGAGCCTCCCCGTAGAGGCCTCGGACGGGCGTCCCTTTCCGACCCGCCCGAGCCTCTCGGCCGAGAGGCCTCGGGCGGCGCCCCTTCCGACTCGCCCGAGCCTCTCGGCGAGAGGCCTCGGGCGGCGTCCCCTTCCGTCCCGGCCGAGCCCTCCCTGCCGAGGCCTCGGGACGGGCACTAACACTCCGCCTCGCCCGAGGCCTCCCTGCCAGCGCCTCGGACGAGTTCCCGCCTTCCGTCCCGACCGAGGCCCCCGCTAAGGCCTCGGGACGACACGCCAGCCGCATCACCTGGTCAAAGACCGACCATCGACTTGACGTATATCTACCGCCCGCCTTCCCACGGTGACTGTCGGTGACGCTAGCCCCCGGCGGATGGGAGCCGTCCCGTCACCACTCTGCACCTCTGCGCCCGTGCTCACGATTACGCAATCCCTACAGTGGCGGCCATGCCCGCCACCGGTAGGGGCGGCATGATGACTAACCCCTCGTAACAGGTCCCATCACGGGAAGTCCAAATACGGAGCATGCCGCATCCCGGCAGGAGCACGGCGCCACCCTGCACGGCGGCGGCGGGTCTTCCGGTGCCCCGCCACTCATACACCCAGGGCTTCCGTGAGCCAGGGGCAGGCGAGATGGCCCCCCAGCAGCGTATTCTACGCCGGCCACGCCGTATCGACAACGATGCCGCGGCCCTCGGGAACCCGGACCGGGAGTGAGTCAAAGCTATAGCAGGCCACAGTACACAGGCACGCTCATCATGACGCCCACGCCGACCCCTGCCCCTGCGGGCGTCCCCTCCTTCGCCAAAACGAGGAGCCGACTCACGGGGCGGCACCCGCCATCGGCAGTCTTGGCGCCGTGCAAGACAAAACCGCCGCCCTCACCCGGGGCCTCGGCACAAGGAGAGAGGAGCCCCAAGGCCTCGGCGGGATGAGACGGCGCCCACCACCGTCTTTCCTATTCAAACATCAGATCTTGTAAAGCCCGTCCCTCCCCTTCCGGCTATAAAAGGGGGGGACGGGGGGGTCCTTCCGGGGACAGGGGAAATCCAAGGAAGCAAGTCGAAGCAATCTCCTTGGCAAACAAACACACACACACACACACACTCATCTCACAACGAGACTTGGGACAGTTTCCCTCTCTCCGCTTTGCTTGTACACCCTACCTACAGGCACTTTGGTGCGAGGATAATACAAATCCTTCTTGTGTCCTTCTTGCACACCATCCGGGGTTGGGAGCACGCACGTAAATTCACTCGTGGGTACTAGGACCACTAGTTTTAGTACCGACATAACTAAATACTCTTGTATCTTACAATGAAAAAAATGTCTATCAAGATCGCACTTTAATTTGAGATAAACTTAACAGGAAATATTATATTGTCAATATTATGGATGCCATGATCATTCTAACTTACAAAAAGGGTAAAAAAGATAAATAGATATCCAACGTTTCTATCCCCATTTTCTGTTAACATATTTGATAGATTTTTCACCCGTTGCAACGCACGGGCATTTGTGCTAGTATATCTCTACCTAATAATAAAGAGGCAAAATTTCAGCCCATTTTTTTCGTTCATCCATTTTTTTTGTCCATCAATTTTTTGGTTCGTCTCCCTCAAGCTATACTGAACTTATATATACAACACATGCTTGTACGAGTTAAAAGAGCTCTTGTTTAATGCGATATGGAGTCCGATTCCAAAACATATTGAGTCTGTGTCCATATATATGACTTTACCTAGATAAATAGGAATCCTAATTCAAATAGATCCCTCCAACACAAGTAACCAGGATATAGGAATCCTAATTTAAATCTTTTTTCTATTTTTGCTGTTTTATTTATTATTTTTTTCTGTGGACCGGTGACCATGTCCGATTCTATTTTAGGATAGTGCTACTCATTAACACTTTCTAAAATAGAACACTAACAATGGCCTATTAAACAAAAGCTATTTTAAAAAATCTAGATGATACAAGGAAAGGAGTCCTAATAGCACAACGATTTATTTAAATAGTAATCAAAACAAATAAAATGTTCTACTATATTAAACAAACACTATTTATGTATGAAATAAAATAGTGCAACCGATCATTAATATAAAGTAAATACCAACGAGACCCAAGACAAACATATTTTATTTATTTTGTATGAAAAAACCTATTCTATTTATTCTGACCAATCCCTTTCAAAAAATTCTATTTCTCAAAGTCTATTCTAATATACCTCTGACAGCACATAAAATCAAGCCGGAAGAGGCTCCCAACGAGACCCAAGACAAACATAGTCACTATTCGTCGAGAGCCTGTATAGCGACAAAACAAGGAAAAATATTAATTATTTCTCCTCAATGGCCGAAACACAGCTACTACATCCACAATGGTAATAAAAATCCGAGAAAAGAATATGTTCAAATTTCAATACATTGAAACACACACTTCAAATATTTATGTCTTTTGTAATCATTACAAATCAATAACGCACGTTATCTGATATAAGGTCTATAATTTGGCAACCAAGATTTTGAGCAAATCGTCAGAGGGACATGAAGTCTGAGCCGGTTGATATGAGAATGCATCTTGGTACTATTCTCTTTTATCTGATAGTTTTTTTCTTCTATTGCAATGCACCACTTATTTATTTGATCCATCTCCCGTACGTGTCTAACTATTAGGATAATGAAGAGTTTCTTCTCCCTGGATTTATATAATTCATGCACATACAAATGAGAACAGTTCTCATCTAGCGTGATACAAAGTCCGAATCCAAGACTGATCCTATGATGTATTGGGCTGTGTATGCGACTCAGACATATAAATCGCGCCACAAAAAGTTAAAACAACTCGCTCCAATTCTAATATGTATTGGGTTCCGTTGCAACGCACGGGGCATATTTCCTAGTTAGATCTAATTGACAAACTAATAATCAACCTTTCTCTCTCTAAACGTTTGGTTGCTTGCCAACGCAACAAGACCAAAAAAATAAGCCATCTAAAAAAGCCCAAAAAATAACCTTTTTCATTAATTACTTCATAATTACTAATCCAATTATTGTGGCATCTTTTAATCATAAATAGCAAAAGCTACATCAAACAACAACATTCCAACCGACACGATGATTCAAATGTTATCAGCTCCTCTTCCAAAGGCCTAGGAAATACATATAAAATAATTTATTTTATAGATATAGTGGCGATATGTCTGCGAGTTTAGAACAACTTAATTATGTTGATGATGGCCATTGACAAAATAAAACATCAAAAACAATTTCAAAGATGTAACGGTGATATGTCAAAGAGTTTAGAACAATGACTTCATTATATCGATGATGGTCATGTTATCTTACTATTGCTATTAATCATATAATTTATGTAGGTTGTTACTTTAGATTATAACTAAAATGATTGGCATGTCTATATTGATAGTAGAACTATAAGTGCACATATAATTTCTTGATAGAAAATTCAATCATAATGAGAAGTGTGGGAGATCACTGGTGACTATACCCATCTAGCCCTTTCTATTTGGCATATTTATATTGATAGTATAACTATAACTGCACATACAATTCATTGATAGAAAAATTCAACACATCAGTGGCTATATCATTCTGATCCTTCAAGATTACTTTCAAGTAAAAAGTCGATCATTATAAGACATAAGTGTTAAAATTCTATTGAGCTTAGCAATAATAAGTCCCCTATCCTAGATTTTCCATCAAGCCCTATCACTTATGTTAAGCGACATTGTGCAGGTTTTAAATGATTTCTTATAATATTGTAGTATTTTGAGAATATACTATACGACCTAAAATCCTTATTCTTTAAACTAAAAATAGTGAATTAATAAAAGATAAGATAAAAAGAATTTATAGCACTCAATAAGAATTAAAATTGACTCATGACTTCGCATGATATATGATGCAACAAAAGCCATATATCATAGTTGGTGGCCAGGTTTCAAACTAATTGCATATTTAAAGTATGCAAAGGTGCCAAAGCAAAAATGGGAATATTATTGAAAAAATATACAGATTAGTCTCTTAAAAGATATTAAAAAATCTTATGATAACTAGATATAGACTATGAGATCTATTGTGCATATTATGTTAAAAAAACAAAGAGAAAATTTATAAATTAATATGATTATTTCTGTATTAATCATATGTATTAAACAATAACTAATATTTTTATCTCAAGTTCTATCCTGTGTGAGAGCACGGGTTGATGGACTAGTCTATTACCTAATAATAAAGAGGCAAAATTTCAGCCCAATTTTTTGGTCCATCCATTTTTTTTGGTCCACCTCCCTCTAACTACTGGACGCCGAGATTTATATAGCCTGTGGTTTTGGCACAAATCCCTAAGATGATTTAAATAGCTAGAGTTCTAATCCAAATAGATCTCCCAAATCTTGTGTAAGTTGAATAGAAATCCTAATCCAAGAGATAATACAAATAAAAATAGACAAATTTATCTATTTGACGTCTAAATTTGGACTTTTTACAAGTATAAGGGAGCGCACGAGGTGTACGTGTGTTTATATATTGGAGATTCTGAGAAATAATAATAAATACTCAATAAAAATTATCTCGGACTCTCAGAGATGCCATATGTAAAGAAATAAATAGTAGTTGAGTATATGACCTGACGTGTTAAATAGGAATTTGATACGGAAAAGAAGCTGTGCAGAACCAGAGTCCGTTTGCAAATAATTTTGGCCCGCCCGTAATTTAACCAAGCATGGTATGACGTAAGCGAGAAGATAAAAGAGTCCAAGAGAAATTGATAACTAGAGTCCGTTTGCAAGTAATTTTAGCCGCCGATAATTTAACCATGCATGCTATGACATGCTAAAGAAGATAAAGAAGAGTCCAAGAGAAATCGCCTTGCATGAATTCGTTTGCTAGACGGAGAACCAGGAGACATACCAAACGTATTGTTTTGTGATTCACTGGCCGGACCAAAGCTAGATTATTCTTCTCTATATATAATCTCTTCTCTTCTCTATATACATACACCTCAAGGACTCGTGCACAACCTACTGATAGAACCAAAAAAAACTCCGACAAAAACTACGGCTACGATCAGACTGGACGGGAATGACACTGATCTTCCCTTCGCTCTGGGAGTCAACATCCGGGGCTTCGACCCCGCATGGGCCTCAGTCGACAGGCTTCACGCGCGAGGATGAGTTCGGCACTGACCTAGGCTACATCCTACGGCACGACATTGAGTGTAGCCCACTGCATTTGATCCCTTCTATTCGCATTACAACCTTGTTGCGTGTCTCGCCCGTCCTCACATTACCGCAAGTGACAATTCCTTAGTTGTGGACTTGTGGTCGCCAGAGGAGGACTCTCGAGGCGTCCATGCCACTGAGTGGGCAAGGTTCATGAAATCATGAAGCAACTCATGATCTACCGCATTACCATTACCTCAAGTGAAGGATCAGATGGATCGGAGTAGATAATCATCAGCGAAAAAGGTATGTACGTGCTCATGCATGTGCTGTACGGTGATTGTTTTCTCTTTTCCTTTTTCATTTTGCTGGCGTGCATTCAATAATATAGCACAAAGGATTGAGTACTCAATACAACTGATACATGTTCTTTTGAGTCCATTGGCCAAATAACAAGAAACTCACATAGTATTGAGTATTCCAAATAGTATAAACACATTTGAACTTAATTAGTATTATATCTTGATTTGGAATTGGCTAAAACATGTTTTCTAAATTTATGATACTCATGGTGGAACTCACTAGCAACGTCATCATCATGTTTTTGTTCAACAACGACAAAAAAAAAAGATATACACACGGATCAAAAGGGAACAAGAGCCATGGGTTTTGTAGACTGCAAGATTATGAAAGTGGTTTCCATTATCAAAAGTGAACACTGATCCTGTATATGGATGCTTTTATTTATTTATGTTACAAAAGAAACCCACAAGTCAACCAACAACAATTTTTATTTTTTTAATCAAAACTACATCAATAATTTGGTTGTGCTTTGTTTCTTAGAAAGGTGCCAATGGTTAAGAGGCTCACAATGCTATATTTTATTAGTCAATGTTTATATGTTATGAGAAAAAAACTAAAAACTATGGAGCACACCAACATATGGAAAAAAAAAGAACCACAACAATTCTCTCATCGTCGTTTTCCATAAATATTTGATAGTTTTTCCCTCCTATTGCAACGCACGCGAATGTCACCGATAGGTACCATTCTCATATCATGATTTCCCAATCTAATTTAATAGTATTTTTTCTCCCGTTGCAACGCACGGGTATGTTTTGCTAGTAATAATAAAGAGGCAAAATTTCAGCCCATTTTTTTCGTCCATCAATTTTTTGGTCCATCTATTTTTTTTCTAACTCCTGCTAACTACAGACAATAGAGAGAAATATGCACAGACCCCTCTATCCCCTCTCTGTTGGCAACACAGGTGCATATATTGGTTTTATATGGGCAGCACAGGTGCAAATTGGTTTTATAGGGGAGGTAGAGTTCTGGTACGATACGTTTGGAAGACAAAAAAAAAAAGAAGACACAAACAAGGAAAAAGAAATAAACTAGGAAAAAGAAACGTTGTGATTGAATTATGAAACAAAGAGACGGAGGGGAGTAGCACACATATTATGACTTCTGATACAATATGTATTTGCAAGACAAAAAGAAACACAGAAGGAAAAACATATATACGACAAATTCTGATACAGTAGAAGGGGAGTATGAGATAGTTCAGATGACAATATGTGTTTGCAAGGTAAAAAGGAAAACAAATTAAAGAAAGAAAAATCACATATATGAATATGATAGAGTTCTACTATAGTATGTGTTCTTTTGCAAGATATAAAGAAATAAAAGAAGGAAAAACAAATCCATCAGATATAAAAGGAAATGTTCTGCTATCAAACAATGGTGAGGCGATCGAAGAAGGCATGCAGATAAGCTTGCGGTGAGTTGAAGAGACATGTATGCGTGCAATTCTGTTGGTGGAGATGTCGGGGTGGTGTAGAACTATAGAGGCCGTTGAAGCACTCATGTAGACGGTCGTCTGCCTGCATGCACGCACCCTGAGCCTGCTCGCGGCCGCCTCGCCGCTGTGTGGCTGCCCACGTCGCCGCTACTGCGCACGCATGCCCACATTGGCACTGCTGCGTCGTCTGTTCGTGCACGCCGCCCACACAGTGGCCATCGAGCCCACCCACGCACGGCCGTCCACACCTCCGCTGCAGTCCATGCATGCGCGTGGTCGAGTTCACCTGTACTAGCCTAGCTGCTATTTCCACATCGGCAATGTCTGCCGGTTGATCTGTCTGGCGTGCCGCGTGCAAGCGATGGCCTCGAAGACAAAGCAGCAACACAAGTCAGACCTCAGATCCTACATGGCCAGTGAAAGTCCATCGAGCAGTGCCCCGTCTCACCAATAATGTATGCATCGAACAAGCAGTGCCCCATTCTTGCCAACGTCGTACGTGCACATCGACTAGAAGGATATATATATCCTTGAGGCGCACGTGTTCATGCAAGGTAGACTTCCTCGGAGTCAAGAGAGATCACCAAGAGGTAGAGATAGAGGATAACATGCTTGTCATCAGCGACGAGCGTGCCAGGAGGAGGTCTGCAAAGACGAGGCGTGGTGACTCATCAAGCATAACAGTGGCAGTTGCAAGAACATAGCAGCATGTTGTTGCAACCACGGCAGAAGGCCATGGGAGGGAGCAATGCATTTGTATGCAATGGTAGCTATGCACGGTGGCATGAACCCGTTTTACTTCATATTAATATTAAAAATTCCAAGCAGATAATACATAGGTAATTTTACATTGAAATCCTTAATGCTATTGTCAGTTGTAAATTCAGTGAGCAGATTGTACAATTATTTTTTAATACAATTCAATGAACAGATTGTACGATCGATCATATATTTGCACAAATAAATATTTCTTTATTTTTAATACAATTGTGATGTACAAAGATTTTTTTTGCTTCCCGTTGTAACGCACGGGTGTATATATATATATATATATATATATATATATATATATATATATATATATATATATATATATATATATATATTATATATTATATTACTAATACTAAAGATGCAAAATTTCAGCCCATTATTTTCGTCCATCCATCCATTTTTTTTTCGTCCATCGCCCTCTGACTACTATCATTAAGAGTTTCTTCTGTTTGGATTTATATGACACGTGCCCACATGAGTTTGAACATATCGCATGCAGCAGGTAACGATACGAAGTCCGATTCCAATTTGAATCATATTAATTGGATCGTGTTCAAGTATCTCATATAACCATATCTGACCCAAACTCAATGCAAAATCTATTCTTCTTCCTTCGAATCATATTGGATCGCGTTCAACGTATCTCTTATAACCATATCTGACCCAAACTCAATGCAAAATCTATTCTTCTTCCTTATTCCTTATTCCTTATTCCATTCTCTTTTATATATTTATTATTATGATTATCTCCTGAACAAATCAGATCAAAGAGACAACCAGAGTTGAAGGGAACCACGTCAGATGTAGCTATAGCGCCCAGCGTAACGTCGTATGTACCTCGACGTTGGTGGCACCTAGCATCGACCACACGCTACTTGCACTTCCTGCACCCAAGATCACGTGTTGCCCGCCATGCCCATGGCCGCCTGCGTGATCGCGTCGCTACCCCGTGCTCCCGAATGCACACGGTCTCGCGCCAGCCGCGAGCAAATCGTGCAAGCTCACCATGCTAGCCTGGCATGCTAGCTCCCTCGGTTTGCATGGCCGCTCGCAATATCCTGTGACAAGATGGCGTAGGAGCGTATCCCATTGCTAAATAGGTAGCGCATAGGAAAGGACCCGGACGGTGGCGGCTAGAGAAGATGGTGATAGTGTTGCACCAATCAATGGATTACGTCCGAACTGCGCAACGCCTACAGGAGAGTTCGTCCACCAAACCACCACCACTCCTAGCTCGAGGTCCTCGGCCCCACAAGCTAATGGTTCAACTTAATTAAACCATAGACTCAAATCTTGAGCCCTTTGTCATCGCATCTAATTAAATAAATGTATCTTCTAGCTATACGTATATATCAGTATAATTTTCGATAAAACAATGAGAGATGCCAAGTAAAAATCAAAAGGAATGACAAAACTTAATATCTAACTCACCAACACATGGACAATATAAAAATTGAAGTTACGATATATTTACAATTAAAAAAATTTTGTAGCTTATGACCGGAGAAAAAAGGATATATCAAGAATCTATTTTAATGGATATATGTCATGGTCATCATAAATAAATAAATTATAGATGTAAATTTCATAGATATTAAATATTCGTTGTAACATTTGATATTTTTCTTTTATTACAACTCACGGGTTTCAGCCCATTTTTTTGGTCTACCTCCCTTTAGCTACTAGATAGTAGAGAGTTTCTTCCGCTTTTATGTGGTCTGCAGTTACACAAGTTATAAAGCTCGCGTCTAGAAATAATCAATACAATATTTGATTTCAAAACGTATTGAATCATGTCCTTTGTTCGAGTTGTCGTTTATACCTCATAACATGTGTGACCCCTATGCAATAATTTTTTTTCAGATCTTGAGACGAGCTACAATGCCTACATAATTGTCCTGGTCGGCCTCTATCTTCTCCCATGTCAGTACTTCATCCTCTAGCATTCAAATCACGTAAGAGTCTGTTGCCACTATAATCCATATCCAAAACGAATTTCAAACAATAGAAAGCCCGTAACAAAAATAGAGAGAAAGCAAGAAGAAAAATTGTCCGAACAAATAAATCTCCAAATCCAACAAAAAAGGAGTTCCTAAACAACACAAAAAAGCAGAAGATTTTCCATATGATTTCTAATAAAAAACTCGCCTCTTCTTCTGCAATCCTATAAATCACAATGTTCTGCTCTGCCATAGATCTATTCGCTCTAACCATGGATCTACCACCTGCATCGGTTGTACATGCCTCCCTAGCAACCTTAGCTAGAACGGTAAAGAACTAGAGGCAAGCGAGGAGAGCCCACAGGGAGAGATCAAAACCTATCGCGTGAAATAAGGATCGGACATGTGAACCAAGGCGTGGTGGCTTGGACGTGAACCTCATTGTCTAGCTCTTCTCCCCCATCAATTTGAACTCTAGCTCCATAGGCTCCATGGCCACGGCCACAGGAGGCAAGCAACAACGTGGACACCTTGTATGTGCCGCCCGCCTAGGATTAGTTAGCGTTCACGTGTGTGTCACGGTGGTCGATTAGGCCACTGAGAAGGACGAGTATGTAGTTGAGGCTGCCCATGGAGTAGGCCTTGCTCTCGGTGCTCATGTGCTCCTAGCCATGTCTAGCTCTTAGTGCTCGCGTACTCCCAGCTCCGCGCAACGGTGATGATCGTGGTGGAGCTGCGCACAAAAAGTCCACATAGTCACGGGTGCTCAGTTTGTACCCTAGCCCCAAATCCAGCAGTCATGTGGGTCGATGTAGCGTCGTGCCATAGTCGAACGGCGTGGCTGTCCTGCCTGTGTTGCTGCGTCCAGCTGAGGCAACCACCGCCGGAGGAAGCTGCAAGTGTATGCCGTGGACCCATGGTCATAAGCGCCGAGCGCACTACGATAGGGCTCCAGTCTGGCGAGTAGCGCTTGAAAGGATCAAGATGCCCAAGAGGGGGGTGAATTGGGCTTTTCTAAATTTAATCGCAACGGTAAACGCCTAACGCTTAGCCCATTTCACCCCTAGTGCCTAAGTGTGTTCTCTATGACTCTAGGACACAAAAGTTATGCTCCCTAGGTTCCAAACCCTACTCTAGCATGGCAATTCTAGCAATGTAAATACAAGAAGTAAATGCGAGAATGTAAATGCTCAAAGTAAAGAGAGGGAGAGGAACGCGGCGATGTTTTCCCGAGGTATCGGAGAGTCGGCACTCTCCACTAGTCCTCATTGGAGCACCCACGCAAGGGTGTAGCTCTCCTTTGATCCGCGCAAGGATCAAGTGCTCTCTACGGGATGATTCTTCGTCACTCCGACGCGGTGAATCCTCCAAAACCGCTCACAAGATGAGATGGGCCATCCACAATCACCACCGGATGATCACCATGCTCCCAATCGCCACCGAGCCATCTAGGTGATGCCGATAACCAAGAGTAATAAGCAAGAACTCTCACTTAACCAAGACTAGCCTAATGAGATGAGTGAATGCACACTTGCTACTCTCTTTCAACTAATGAGGTCCTAAGCAATGGATTAGCAAGTCTCTCAACCTCACTAGGGCTTTTGCACTCTCAAGCACTCACAAGGTGTTCTTCAGCAGTAGGAATGAGCAAGAGAGCTCAATTGAATGAGGTGAAGGAGTATTTATACCCCCCACACAAACCCCACACGAAGAGGTATTTCAGGCAGTTTTAAGGTTGACCGGACGCGTCCGTCGGGGCGACCGGACGTGTCCGGTCGTCTGTTAACGGCTAATCAGACCGCTGGACGTCACACTGACTGGACGGTGTCAGAGTCCGGTGAGCACAGACCGGACGCGTCCGGTCCGATTTTGCACGATTTTGACCTCTCTGAGTAGTGACCGGACGCCCTGACCCTAGTGTCCGGTCGGTGCTGATCAGCGTCCGGTCCACTCTGGACCGCGAACTGATGGCACGGAGCGTCCAGTCAGCTGCCAGGGGTAGTGTCCGGTCATTCCGGCACCCCACATACACTGACTGGACACGTCCGGTCATGCATGTGCCAGCGTCCGGTCGAGCCAAAATGGCTCGAATGACTTCCGATTTCGTGACCTCTCGCATGGCTTCGACTCTACTGATCTTTGGGCCAATTCTAGGGCTACCTAGGACTAGAATGAACAAGTGTGCACCACACCTATCTCTGACTCACCTAGGTCAAGTTACCCATTCAAACCCCTCTTAATAGTACGGCCAAAGGTAAAAATAAAGTCCTAGCTACTCTAAGTGTCTCTCCAACGCCAAACGACACTTAGAACTAGCAGTCCTTAACCTTGTCGTCCATCCTTTGAAAACCGAAAATGATCTCGATCGTCGAGGTATGAATACCATTGATCGCCCAATCAATCACCATTATCGTGACCTAACTCAAATTGTTTCTGCAAAACACACGTTAGTCACAATAATCTTACGTTGTCATTAATCACTGAAACCCACTAGGGGCCTAGATGCTTTTAATCTTCCCCTTTTTGGTGATTGATGACAACAACCTCGAGTATGAGAGTGAATTTGAGGTTTTCAATGAACTTGAATCGTATAAGCTATTTGACATTAGGAACAAAGAGATTAGATAAGCTTAAACGACTCAAGCCAACATGTACTCATCGAAATATGAATGAAGTACGAGTACAAGAATCTTAGAGCTCATTTATCAAGAGTAAATCGTGAAAGCATGGTAAATGAGCAACAACATGTGACATGACATAACATATATATATATCACGAGTAGAGAGCACAAGTCATGAGTAAAGCACATGTCACATGCTATAACACATATCCACAAGTCAAACAAAAGCATGTATCTCATGATGCACAAAGGTAAAGTATGAATGCATGAGTATCACATAACAAAAGAAGCAACTCCCCCTTACACGCTCCCCCTATCTCACATACTCGACTCTCTCTCCCCCTTTAGCGTCAAGCACCAAAACCTAAGGCTCCTGAGGAGGTGGGGCTGCAGACGAGTCGGGTCCGGACGAGCGTGCGGCCATCTCAAACTGCGTGTAGTCTGGGGAGGACTCTGAACTGTCACTCGGCTGAGCCTCTGACTGACCCTCAGGCTGTGTCTCTTGAGGTGAAGCGGTCCGGGTCGGCTCAGCTAGGTCTGCCTGCTGTGTCTCGGTGGTAGCGGCCTGACCCTGTGGCTCAGAAGTGGGTGGCAGAAGAGAAGTGGGAGCCACGGACACTGTCACTGCCTCGGTCACTGTAGCTAGAGTGACTGGAACCTCTGAGGTAGGAACAGTCGGAGGAGGCGAACTCATGGGCACAGGAGCAGCCACGGTCACTGAAACCTCAGGTGCAGTAGAAACAGGAGGAGGCTGACTCAGTGGGGGCTCTGACGAAGCAACCGACGACGGGTGAGTCTCTGTAGTAGTAGTGTGTGGTGCACCCGTCGACGAAACCGGACCCAAAGGACGTGTCGGAGTGGGAAAGCCGGTGATCTCACTGTAGGTGGCACTGAGAGCTCGCAGGGTCACAAGCACCGACGACGTAGGAGGTGGAGTGAAACCAGTGCGAATCGGTGTGTACCCGGCCCCTGGAGAAGCAAAGAACTGTGGAATCTGCTGGGGCGGTGAGCTGAACGGTGTCGACACTCCCTGGCTCTGAAGTCCTCCAGACTGTAACGCTGGAGCTAGGTGTGTAGAACTGGAGGGTCCGCCAAGCTGAGTAGAAGTGAAGTCGAAGGTGGGAACTCCAGTGTGCCTCATCACGTGCTCCATGAAGGCAAAGGACTGACGCTGTAGCTCCTGAGCCTGCTGCTGAGTCTGACGAAAGAGAGCCTGAGACTCAAGCTATGACTGGAGTAGCTGCTGCTGAAGCTCGGTCTGTCGAGCGTGAAGGGCTGCAATGTCAGCTGCCTACTGGTGGGCTATCCGCTGAATATCCTGCCCCTGCCGCTCTGAAGACTGGGTCAAACGCTCAAGTAAGGCAAGGAGGGCAGGATCACTGGAGCCTGAACCACCGGCCTCGGTATCGTGAGCTCATGGAGGCATCCTCGGAGGGGGTGCGTAGTCACTGTCAGAACTGTCTGAGGGAAGCTCCTCAACAATATCAGCAGGCTCCATCTCCATCTGTGTCAACTCTGCCTGTGCTAGTGCCTCAATGGCCTCGTCCTGCTGCTCCTCAGTCTCTGCAACAGCTGGTCTCTGACGTGGCTCTCTGGTGGCCCGGTTGTCCGGATGGGCTCCAACAAGCTGACTCATGTTGTAGACAGGGAAAGCAATGGGAGTCGCCCTGAACTCTGCAAGCGCTGCTGAAGGGAAAGGAGAGATCAGACGCTGCAAGATCACACAGATCAAGTGAGCAAACGGTAGCTGTCGACGTGTCTTGAAGCCTTCTGTGATGGTGTCCTCCATCTTTGAAACAATGACATCCTAGATGTCAAATGCAGTCTGAGTCGTGAGGTAGTAGACTAGCCACTGCTGGATCCTGGTGATCGTCTCCCTGTTGTCTATCCTAGGCAGTAAGGTCCTCCTCATCACCTCGTTCAGGACACGGGCCGTAGGGGTGAGATCCCTAGGAAGACGGCGCGAGCCCGGTCCGAATGGCTCTCTGAAGATGTGCCGAGCCTTCTCAACAGGCAGCTCCTCTCTGCCGTGAGGGCGACGAGGGGGCTCGGTCTAACCAAAGCAGGACTGGTGAAGAAAGGTGTCTGATGGTGTGGTGCGAAGGAGCTCATGAGCACGCGGACTGTAAAGTCTGAACGGCCTGCCACCGAAGGTGAAGTGGATGAACGTGTGCCCTAGGTCGATCCAAAGAGAAGCGTAGAACTCACGAACCCAAGACTCCACGTACACTCCAGGTAGCCCAATCAAGTCTGCCAGGCCAGGTAGGTAAGTGAGTGAAGGCCTGATCACCTCTCCGGCAGCTGCTACAACTCTATCAAGTGGGCACACTCTATGGGACCGGATCTCTGCACCACTGTTGAGGTAAGCTCTGAAGAAGTCCTCCTGCAACACGGTGTAGAAACCCTCTGCTGCCCTGGGGTCACGCTCCAGTGGGAACCACTGGTCAAAGTCCACACATTGGAGGTCCTGAACTCGACGGGCATTGGCGGCCCGCAAGTCTAAGTGCACAACTGGAGGAGGGACACGTGCCCTGAGAGGAGGAGGGCGTCCACCACGACGCTGAGTCTCAGCTCTAGGGGTGACCTGAGAGCGAGTGCGTGAGGAGCGGTGGCGTGGTGGGTCCTTAGGCTGCTCCTCGGTGTCCTCGGGCTGCTCAGCGGCCTCTGCCTCTGGCTGCTCTGCCTACTCTGCCTGAGCTGAACTGCCCGCCTCTATACCACCAAGGTCGGAGGGTAAGTCCTCAATCCTGTGCCGAACTCCCCCGATCATCACAGTGCCGGGTAGGTCGTGAGGAGTGGGTGTGCGGAGTGCACGAGCTACAGAAGTGGGTTCTGGCTCGTGGATCCTCAAGCTACCACGGGCACCACCTCTCTCTGCAAGAGCTACAGCGTCTGCTATCGCCAGAAGCCTCTCTGCCTCGGTACTCTATCTCTTTCGCTTCTTCTTGGTGTACACCTTCCCCTTACCCTTCTATGGAGGAGGAGGAGGGTCTGGTGCACCACCAACGTTCTTGCAACGGGCCATCTCAGCTGAATCAAGAAATCACTGCCACAGGCAAGAACAACTGTCGCTGAAAGATCAAATCCCCAGAACAACTGACAAGAACCAACTGACAAGAACCACTGCCAAGTCAATCAAGAAATCTCCCCCTGAGTAAAAGAACCACTGCCACTAAGCAATCACAGAGAACCACTGTCACTCAAGAGGCTTGGCCTCTGTTCCGTACTCGCGGGCTTGGCCCCGAGTTTACTGCCACTGCCAACTGCTACTGTCAATCACACTCATCAAATTGACTCAACTCGCTGCACAGAATGAATAGATAGGGTATATAAGCAACATATGTAACTAGAGATGTGAGAAAGCCCTAAAGGAAAGCAAGCAAATAGGGGTAAGAAAGGAGGAAGTGGCTTGCTACCTTAGTCAAGAGAGAACCCTACGAGAAGATAAGATGATCGACACTGCGGGGGCACCACAACACAAGTAAGGCTCTGCAAAGATAGACAGGGCAGAAACTTGAGCCAACAACAAGAGAACCGTAAAGGATTGGCATTAGGGCATTTTATCGAACACGTGGTGGGCGTGGAGATTTCTCACCACAGGAGGAGTATTGCCGGCCGAGGAACGAGCAGAGGAGAGCCCTGGTCATCGAGGAGGAGGGTGACGCATAGATAGTAGAGAGCAGCAGGCCTCCCGGCGGCAATGGCGCACGACGGCGCTAGGGTGCCGAGACGGCGCGGCGCGGTGAGCGCGGCACGGGAGCATGGCGTCACGGAGGCTCAGCAGAGGAGGCGAGGGCGTGCTCCGGCGAGGGCACGGCGGCGCTTGCGCGGCATGGACGGGCGACGCCACGACAAGGGGCTAGGGCTAGGCGGCGGCGGCAGCACGATCACGATCGCGAGAGAAGAACACGACGGCGCGGGGTGAATGAAAGAAGGAAGGAGAAGTAAGGGTGGACCCCGCATGTCATAAGAAATCATTGCGCCGTTTAAAGGGCGACCAGACGCGTCCTCTGAGGGATCGGACGCTGGAACAGTAGCGTCCGGTCGCAACTCAGAGAGCTCCAAATCGGTCAAAAGTTGACCGGACGCGTCTGTAGGTGCTGACTGGACGCCCTGCAGAGTCCGGTCACCTTCCTGTCTTCGACCGGACGCGCGTGAAGCTCCAACGACCGGACGGTCCGGTGACAAACCACCTGTTTGAACTGACCGGACGCACTGTTTCAGAGTCCGGTCCAGCGTCCGGTGCTCCTCTGAGTGCTGTTTCTTGCTGATTTCTTCGTGCCGAACTTTCTCAACCTTGTCCCAACTTTGTAAGATCCAAATAAACACTAAATTGGGACTGGTTTGGGATGCCTCTCTCAAGCCCTCAAAATTTGAAATTATTTTGCCTTAGGCTATATGCTTTTTTAGCGAAAATAGGCGATAAGAGCGAATGAGGAGACATCGTATGGCCACCAAATAGGGTACATAACCAATAGAAGCGTCAAATGCTCCCCCTATCGGTGGACGAACACAGTGGATGCTCAAGCTTAACTAAAAAGAAATGACAAAAGAAACACACATGCATATGCAATGCATTACTTGAATTTAAATCTAGTCGCTTGTCAAGTTTGTCCTTGGTTAAGCTTCTTCACACGCTTTGGAGCGGTTATCTTAATCAAGTTAGCCAAGTTCTACGTGCAATACATAAATTTAAACATGTTTATATTACAAATGCAATGCAACCGACAACACAAGCTCATCTTTTAGTGAAGTTACTTAGATCAAGAACATTAAGCTCATTCCTCAACTTACAAAACCGTGCTTCATCTAAAGGTTTTGTGAAGATATCTGTCAATTTATCTTCCGTCCTTACTCCCTCTAAAGATATATCTCCTTTTGCAACATGATCTCTAAGGAAGTGATGACGGATATCGATGTGCTTGGTGCGAGAGTGTTGAACCGGGTTGTTAGCAAGTTTTACGGCACTCCCATTATCACACAACAAGCGTATCCCTTTTAGAACTACAACATAGTCTAGAAGGGTTTGCATCATGTAAAGGATTTGTGCACAACAAGCTCCCGCGGCTATGTACTCCGCCTCGGCGGTTGACAACGCCACACTATTTTGCTTCTTTGAGGACCAAGACACTAGTGATCTACCAAGCAAGTGGCACCCTCCGGATGTGCTTTTTCTATCAATTTTGCAACCGGCATAATCCGAATCGGAATAGCACACAAGGTTAAAACTAGCTCTTTTGGGATACCAAAGGCCAATGCTTGGTGTGTGCTTAAGGTACCTAAGGATTCTTTTCACAGCAACTAAGTGAGCTTCCTTAGGGTTAGCTTAGAATCTAGCACACATACACACACTAAACATGATATCAGGCCTAGATGCAGTCAAGTATAACAAACTACCAATCATAGAACGGTAGAGAGTTTGGTCAACCGGGTTACCTCTCTCATCTAGGTCGAGATGTCCATTGGATGGCATTGGAGTCTTGATGGACTTACATTCATCCATATTGAACCTCTTGAGAAGATCCTTGGTATACTTTTCTTGAGAGATGAAATTCCCTTCTCTCATTTGTTTCACTTGAAAACCAAGAAAGAATGTAAGCTCCCCAATCATAGACATCTCGAATTCCTTCGACATCAAATCACCAAACTCTTTATAATAGTCTTTATTTGTTGAGCCAAATATGATATCATCAACATAGACTTGACAAATGAAGATATCCCCATTAAGCTTCTTGGTGAATAGTGTGGTGTCCACCGTCTCAATCTTGAAGCTTTTCTCAATAAGGAAGTCCCGAAGGCGCTCATACCAAGCTCTTGGGGCTTGCTCTAGCCCATATAATGCCTTGGACAACCTATAAATATGATTAGGATATCTAGGGTCTTCAAACCCGGGAGGTTGATCAATATAGACTAGTTCATTTATGAAGCCATTTAAAAATGCACTTTTCACATCCATTTGAAAGAGTTTAATGTTGTGATTAGATGCATATGCAAGGAGGATACGAATGGCTTCAAGTCTTGCAACCGGTGTAAAGGTCTCTCAAAAATCCAAGCCTTCAACTTGAGAGAACCCCTTTGCAACTAGTCTTGCCTTGTTCCTCACGATCACACCTTGATCATCTTGCTCGTTGCGGAACACCCATTTTGTTCCAATGACTCTTGCACCTTTGGGACGCTCTTCAAGTGTCCATACTTGGTTGCAGGTGAAGTTGTTCAACTCTTCGTGCATAGCATTCACCCAATCCGGATCTTGAAGAGCTTCATCTATGCTAGTAGGCTCAATGCAAGAGACAAAAGAGTGATGTTCAATAAATGATGCATATTTTTTAGAGCGAGTCATTACACCCCTTGTCGGACTTTTGATGATGAGATCTTGTGGATGTGCTTGGAGTAGAGGAGTTGTTCTTCTATCAACCACTTGGGGAGGAGGTTGTAGAGCATCAACATCTTGAGCTTGTGCCACTCTTTCTTCATGGGAGATTGGAGTGTCTTCATTTAGATTTCTCCCATCTTTATCATCTTGTAGCACACGGGATGAAGAGGGTTGATCTATCACTTGCACTTTATCTTCATCCTCCTTTGGCTTGATGTCTCCGGTTGGAATATTCTTCATAACCTCCCTCAATGGTTCAACACCTACATCATCAAGATTCTCATGTGCTCCTTGGGAGCCGTTAGATTCATCGAACTCCACATCATATGTTTCTTCTACCAAGCCGGTGGCATGGTTGAATACTCGATATGCTTTGGACTTCAATGAGTAACCAACAAGAAAGTCAATATCACAACGTCTTTGGAACTTCCCTAGGTGTTGCCACGTCTTGTAGATGTAGCATTTGCAACCAAACACCCGAAAGAAAGAGATATCCGGCTTCTTCCCATTGAGCAACTCATACGGAGTCTTGTTGAACCACCGGTGAGGGAACAATCTATTGGCCGCATAACATGCGGTGTTGATAGCTTCGGCCCAAAACCTCTCCGATGTGTTGTACTCATCAAGCATTGTTCCAGCAAGGGTGATTAGTGTCCGGTTCTTCCTCTCTACTATACCATTTTGTTGCGGAGTGTAAGTTAAAGAAACTTCATGCTTGATCCCAACCTCATCACAATATTCTTCAATGTTTGTGTTGTCAAACTCTTTTCTATTGTCAATTCTTATTTTCTTGATCTTGGTCTCAAACTCATTTTGTGCTCTCTTGGCAAACTTCTTGAATGATGGAGTGGCTTCGGTTTTGTCATGAAGAAAGAATACCCATGTGTATCTTGAATAGTCATCAACAATCACTAGACAATATAGGTTGCCTCCCAAGCTCTTGTAGGTTGTAGGTCCAAATAAATCCATGTGAAGTAGCTCAAGCACCTTGGATGTTGACATGAATGCTTTGGAGGGGTGAGTGTTGGCAACTTGCTTGCCGGCTTGACATGCACTACAAAGTTGTCCTTCTCAAATACAACATCCTTCAAAACTCTAACCATTTCCTTCTTCAATAGTTTCTTGAGAGTGTTCATTCCAACATGGGCAAGTTATGGGGACGTGATTCCCGATCTTCCGTCAGGTTCAAGATAACTATCGATTTAGTCGGAGAGCGACACACCAATCCGGCTTCAGATCACAAAGACCCGAACCCTGCAACCTTAGCACCACGTCTCCTCTGGTTATCAACCGTGTCACAATCCGGTTGACCTCGCTAAGAAGGCTAATCCCTACTGCGAATCGAAGAACACAAGCAAGAACAAGATAATATGCAACTCAAGTGAAGTGACAATTGCAGATATATGATTAAGATCTCAACGTGGGGTTTCACAAACCGATAACGGCGACTATTCGATGACAGATTGATCTAAAGCAAAACCCAAACCCTAACATAGGTGGCGGCTACTGATTATATGGTCTAAGGGACGTGCAAGCACCCTCATTCACGTCCTCCTCATGGGCCTATACGTTACATGGCCCGATGGCCCAAAAGATAGCAATGCAACGCCCAAACAGATTCTGGATGCTTACTTGTTTCGATTCTGATGGAATTTAGACCTCAAACCAAAGCCATTAGTTAGCTTATGAAATTATCTTTCCATCCATATGTGGATCATCGAAAACGGAGTTCAGATGTGTCCTGGGCGTCCGATTTACCACTCGCTGGTCCTGAAGGCCGAGACTGACGTGAACTCGAGTTGGACTGGGCCTCTGGCTTGGCTTGGACGCCCTTGCTGGCCCTCTAAGGTGGTGGCCAAGGAGGAGGACGTCCAAGGGCTTCCTTGGTGTGTTTTCCATCTTCTCGGAACGTGCTCCAACATGGGCCAGGGTCCCAAGTGTGAATATCCAGCCCACGACAATGATGTAGCTCCCCGACAAAGAACAAAGGACAGAATGTCTTGATGATTTGGAGGCTTTGACAACGTGATATTGAGATGGGACCTGATTTATTTGAAAGCTTATCAAATAAGCTTTCCATCAAGTACTCATTGATCTCAATCGCACCCCGGATGGTTGAGTTACGGCCTTCCCAACGAGGTACTATCGGGTCACTGATGAATCTTGATTGCCCTGCACTTTGAGAAATATTTGTACCTACAAGCAAATAGGAACATGTACATGTGGAACCAAGTGAGTTACACCAAAAATCACTAAACAAGCTCACCTTATAATCAATGGTTGTATCTGAATGTGTCATGTCCTCATCATCCTTCCCTTCTTGACAACAAACCATCCTCGGTTTGAGGTTAGGTGCAGGACAGATTGTAGGTAGTAGCCAACATAGCTTCCCTTCTTGAAACTTAACTTGTTTCTTTGTAACAAAACTAGAAGCACTTGACATGATAAAATTATAGCTATTGCAGCCCTCTAGTTGATTATATTTTTTATACTAAAAGGAGACTTTAGATTTGAATAAATATAGACACGATGCACCATATACTCTCCTTTGTAATTATATTTGCCAACAAAGTGATATATACATCTAGATAACCATGGCAATTCAGCATATTTAAATTTTTCTTCCAAAATATTAAGAGCACATAGAGTATCAAACTCAATATAACCCAAAGTATTTAAAGAAGATAATAATTTTAGCTCATCCTTTTCAGTGGTAATGGGAAGACAATATTTACTTGCAAAGAATAAAGATTTTGTTCCAAAATATAAGAATCAATTTCTTTCACAAGTGGTGGCATAGCAATAACAAAAGTGCTATCATGCAACTTCTCTTCATCACAAATATCAATAGAATCATCATGTGGTAAAGGTAAATCAAGAGAAGGTTCTAGTATTGCATTAATAGCATTATTGGTGGGCAAATTCAGCATCTCAAGAGAGCTCTTAACCGAGACAAGTTACTGTTCTTTTCTCTATTACCTTGTCCTCTTCCTTGGATACATGCTGCAAACTATTAGTTTCAACAAAAGACAAAGCAATATCTTTATTTTGTAAAAATTCAGATTTAGATGAAGATATCTTAACATCTGAAATAACCCATTCTTTTCTAAAAGGCTCATTCTTTCTTCTCTCCTCTCTCATAAGATCTTCTCTTAAAATTTCAGCAGCGGTCATAGGTATGAGAGTAATGTTTCTACTATTGTATTTGAATGAATATTTATTAGCAATCATATTGTGCATAACCTTATTTTCAGATATCCATGGTTTACCAAATAATAAATGACAAGATTGCATAGGTACTATATCAAAATCTGCACTATCCTTATAAACACCAAGGGAAAATTTAATGTGTGCAATTTCAGTTACCTTTATTTTATCCCAAGAATTTACCCAAAGCATGTAGTATGGATGTGGATGTGGCTTTGTGGTGAGACCAAGCTTCTCAACCAACTCTAAGCTTGCAAGGTTGTTGCAACTCTCACCATCGATCATGACACGACAACGCGCCTCTTTCACAACAAAATATGTTTGGAACACGTTGTTGAACTGGTTTTGCTCTGCCTTCTCCATTTGGGAACTGAGCACTTGATGTGCAAACTCTGTGGTGCATGTGGAAAGTGGTTGTGATGATGTCGCTACAGCTATGGAGGAAGACGGCTGATCCATGATGACCTGCAATTCACACTTAAAAAGAAACTTGTTGTTTGGTATTGTTAGAAATCAAAAGCTCTATCAACTATAATATGTGTCAGTGGAAGCACACTCTCACACGTCTTACCAAATTCTTACAAGTGTTCTTACCAAAGCAAGACAGTGAATGGTACAACCGGCGGCTGGTTCGTGATACCTGTGAGGATGTGGCACCAAAATTGCAAGGGTCTTTTTCTGTACTGATCTGAAGTATATATGTGGAGCTTGGAAGGCACACAAAGAAATAAATTTATATATGTGGCACACAATTTAGTAACAGATAGCAATATTGAATAAACGTCCAAAGCACTTGTCCTAGTTGCTGGCCTATGCGTGTTCCTAGCACCAATTATGATAAATAAGGGAGTGAAATAAGGATCAAAGGAACAATTATGAATGAAACCAATGGACATGAACAAGGCAAAGGCACCACACAAAATAGAGCAATTAGTTGTTCCTTATGTGCTCCTATTCTCTTCTCTTTTCTTTTACTATTTTTTATTTTTATACAAATTTTTTCTTTTGATCTTTTGATATTTTTTTTCTCAGTAAGGAACACACAAGAACAAACCATAAAAATTTGAGCTCAATTGGATAAAAGATGTGGTGTATAGAAAATAAGTATTATGCTCTCAAAATAACACCAAAATTTGTGGGCCCAAAAACTCGATTTTGCTGATTGAATTTCACAAATCTAATTTTTGCGAACCCAGCGTTGCTGGGATGAAACAAATCTAAAATTTTCTGGCGTTCTCCGTAGATATAAAATTCGCCCCGTTTCGAGTTTAGACAAAAAAGTTATGACTGTTTTAAGGTAGGCTGTCCAAATTAGAGTTTTATGTGGACACAAGATGCAAATCGATGATGATATATAATGGTTGCGGATGGAGGGATCAACACAAATTAGAGAAGAACACGATCTAAACCAGCAATAAGATGTTGACCTAGGACACAAACTCAATACACCGAACTCTGAAACTAAATTATGCAAAGGCTATGGCGTGGCTGGCTCTAGGATGGGAAACAATTATGGCCGTGGATTATGGGATGAAGATAAAACACAAACTAAGGGATAACTTCGAACCTGATGGTATACCTTAAGCTCTGAATACCACTTTATGGGGACGTGATTCCCGATCTTCCGTCAGGTTCAAGATAACTATCGATTTAGTCGGAAGATCACAAAGACCCGAACCCTGCAACCTTAGCACCACGTCTCCTCTGGTTATCAACCGTGTCACAATCCGGTTGACCTCGCCAAGAAGGCTAATCCCTGCTGCGAATCGAAGAACACAAGCAAGAACAAGATAATATGCAACTCAAGTGAAGTGACAATTGCAGATATATGATTAAGATCTCAACGTGGGGTTTCACAAACCGATAACGGCGACTGTTCGATGACAGATTGATCTAAAGCAAAACCCAAACCCTAACGTAGGCGGCGGCTACTGATTATATGGTCTAAGGGACGTGCAAGCACCCTCATTCACGTCCTCCTCATGGGCCTATACGTTACATGGCCCGATGGCCCAAAAGATAGCAATGCAACGCCCAAACAGATTCTGGACGCTTACTTATTTCAATGATTCCCATTGACTCTGATGGAATTTAGACCTCAAACCAAAGCCATTAGTTAGCTTATGAAATTATCTTTCCATCCATATGTGGATCATCGAAAATGGAGTTCAGATGTGTCCTGGGCGTCCGATTTACCGCTCGCTGGTCCTGAAGGCCAAGACTGACGCGAACTCGAGTTAGACTGGGCCTCTGGCTTGGCTTGGACGCCCTTGCTGGCCCTCTAAGGTGGTGGCCAAGGAGGAGGACGTCCAAGGGCTTCCTTGGTGTGTTTTTCATCTTCTCGGAACGTGCTCCAACTTGGACCAGGGTCCCAAGTGTGAATATCCAGCCCATGACAATGATGTAGCTCCTGACAGCAACAGTGGCAGAATGTCTTGATGATTTGGAGGCCTTGACAACGTGATATTGAGATGGAACCTGATTTATTTGAAAGTTCCATCAAGTACTCATTGATCTCAATCGCACCCCGGATGATTGAGTTACGGTCTTCCCAACGAGGTACTATCGGGTCACTGATGAATCTTGATTGCCCTGCACTTTGAGAAATATTTGTACCTACAAGCAAATAGGAACATGAACATGTGGAACCAAGTGAGTTACACAAAAAATCACTAAACAAGCTCACCTTATAATCAATGGTTGTATCTGAATGTGTCATGTCCTCATCAGCAAGCCTCCTATGCCATAACCAACCAAGTGATGTCTTCGTGAATAAGCAAGTCTTCAAATTAGCATCTTCGGAAGAGAAATCAACTAGATAGAGATTATTGTATCTAAAGCCTTTGAATATCACTTGATGATCATCTTTCTTTGACACAACCACTTCCTTCTCGGTGAATAAATATTCAAAGCCAAGATCACACAATTGACCAACAGATAGCAAGTTGAAGCTCAAAGATGCAACAAGAAGCACATTTGATATTGAGTGATCATTTGATATAGCAATCTTCCCCAACCCTTATATTTTGCCTTTTGAGTTGTCTCCAAATATAATCTTCTCTTGATTGTCAACTCCTTCATCTAGTGAGATGAACATACGAGGATCACCGGTCATATATTGAGTGCAACCACTATCAATAACCCAATGATTTCCATCGGTCTTGTAGTTCACCTACACACATGAGAGATCAAGCTTGTTGTTTAGGGACCCAAACTTGAGAGGGGCCCTTAACTTTCTCAACTAGTGACTTTGCAACCCAAATTTGCTTAGGCCTATTCTTGTTAGGAGGACCTAAGAATGTGACTTGAACTTTTCCATTTTCTTTCTTTCTAAGAATGTAGTGAGCATTGAAGGCAAAGGGTCTAGCATGTTTGGGCAAGGGTTGTGGTGGTAGAGTTTCACACTCATGAGCAAAGTGACCTTCTTGACCACACTCAAAGCATCTCTTTGGCTTCGGCTTTGGATTGTTATGTTGTTGAGCTTTGACTTTCTTCTCTTTTTGAGCCAAGAAACCAATGCCACTTCTATCCATCTTCATGACGGTGTTCATGAGTAGCTCACTTTGAAGATAGTTGCCTCGAGAGAACTTTTGCAATCTAATTTTCAAGTGATCCTTCTCTAACTTGAGTTGCTTGTTTTTCTCTTTTAGCTTCTCTACATCATGATCAACTCTTGTAGCACCAAATGCACAACTCTTCTCAAAGTTGAGCCTTTTGATCTCCTCTTTGAGTGACTCAATCTCTTGATCAATCTCATTGTTGCATTCTTGAGTCTCATTGACAATGGTGTTGGTGGATGAGAGCTTCTCAAGATCTTGCTTTAGTTTTGCATTCTCATTCTTGATCTTGACATAGTCATCATAATGCTCGGCCACAACAACTTGCTTGCCTTTGCCACTAGAACCTTGCTCAATGCTCTCAACAATCAAATCATCACATGGTGTGGCTATATCAATCTGAACAACATTGTTAGTAGCATCATGTGTTTCATCGGATAAAAGATCATATGAAAACACAAGGTTATCATAGTTAACTTTGAGAGTTGTATACTCTTCCTTAAGTAAGTTGTATCTAGTGTTCAGCTCATTGTGTATCTCCTTAAGTTTATCATATTTTGCTCTAAGCTCTTTTAGGGATTGTTTGAGCTCCTTGATAGAGGATGACACAACCTTGTTTTCTTCTCTAAGCTCATCACTAGCTTTTTCGGCTATGTCATATTTAGCAAGAAGAGACTCATTCTTAAGTTTTAGCTTTTCATTTTTAGTTTTTATATTTCTAATGATTTTAGAGTAATCATTAAGCAAGGTGACAAGCTCATCATATGAAGGTGCTTCAAATTTATTGTCACTATCACTACCACTATTATCATCACTATCATCATTGGAGTTTTGTACCTTCCGGTCACCTTTGGCCATAAGGCATAGGTGTGTAGGGGATGATGGTGGTGAAGGCGGTGGAGGTAGTAAAGTCCCAATGACAAGAGCAGCCACCTTCTCTTTCTCAGCATCACTATCGTTGGATGATCCACCACTTGATGATTCAATGTCGGTGAGCCAATCACCCACGATATAAGCCTTGCCACCCTTCTTCTTGTAGAACTTGGTCTTCTTGCCATCTCTCTTCTTGTATGGCTTGTCTTTCTTCTTCTTATCAGCATCGTCACTTGATTCATCTTTCTTGCCCTTAAACTTGTTCTTGAACTTATCTTTCTTGGGCTTTGGACATTGATGAGCAAGATGGCCAAGTTCACCACAATTGTAGCAATCCATCTCGGAGATAGGCTTCCTCTTGCTACTTGTGAAGAATGTCTTCTTCTTGGAGTCAAACTTGATGCCACTCTTGTTAAGCTTCTTGAGCATCTTTGTGGTCTTCCTCACCATGAGTGTAATGTTTGCATCGTCATCTTCATTATCACTTGAGCTTGTAAGAACGATCTCAATTGCTTTGCCTTTGCTCTTCTTCTCTTGGTTGGTCTTGAATGCCAAATCTTTCTTCTTAGTGGAGGAAGAGCTTTCTTGCGGAGTGATGTGCATGTACATCTCATGTGCATTGATCTTCCCCAAGATTTGAGTTGGAGTAGCGGTGGAAAGATCACCTTGATGGAGCACGGTGACAATGTGACCATACTTGTCAATTGGAAGGACACACAAGATCTTTCTCACAACATCGGATGATGACATTTGTGTGAGTCCAAGTCTATTTAGCTCCTCTATAATGATATTCAAGCGAGAGTACATTTTATTAGCATTCTCATGAGGAAGCATCTCAAATGAATTAAGCTTTTGCATAACAAGATAATAGCGTTCCTCACGCTCACTCTTGGTTCCCTCATGGAGCGCACAAATATTCTCCCAAAGATCATGGACATTTTTATGGTTCCGGACCCGGTTAAACACCTCCTTGCAAAGACCTCTAAAGATGATGTTTTTGGCCTTTGCATTCCACTTCTCATTAGTTTCCTCATCTTGTGTGAGGCGTGCGGGATCCTTAGGTTGTGGAAAACCATGTATAGCGGCTCGGTGAGCATTGAGGTCAACGGCCTCAAGATACAACTCCATACGAATCTTTCAATAAGGAAAGTCATCGCCCTCGAACATAGGAGGAGGTCCATCCCCTCCAGTCATCATTTCTCTAGGCGGTTATGCCTAAATCAAGAGCACGAGGCTCTGATACCAATTGAAAGGATCAAGATGCCCAAGAGGGGGGTGAATTAGGCTTTTCTAAATTTAATCGCAACGGTAAACACCTAATGCTTAGCCCATTTCACCCCTAGTGCCTAAGTGTGTTCTCTATGACTCTAGGACACAAAAGTTATGCTCCCTAGGTTCCAAACCCTACTCTAGCATGGCAATTCTAGCAATGTAAATACAAGAAGTAAATGCGAGAATGTAAATGCTCAAAGTAAAGAGAGGGAGAGGAACGCGGCGATGTTTTCCCGAGGTATCGGAGAGTCGGCACTCTCCACTAGTCCTCGTTGGAGCACCCACGCAAGGGTGTAGCTCCCCTTTGATCCGCGCAAGGATCAAGTGCTCTCTACGGGATGATTCTTCGTCACTCCGACGCGGTGAATCCCCTAAAACCGCTCACAAGATGAGATGGGCCATCCACAATCACCACCGGATGATCACCATGCTCCTAATCGCCACGGAGCCATCTAGGTGATGCCGATCACCAAGAGTAATAAGCAAGAACTCTCACTTGACCAAGACTAGCCTAATGAGATGAGTGGATGCACACTTGCTACTCTCTTTCAACTAATGAGGTCCTAAGCAATAGATTAGCAAATCTCTCAACCTCACTAGGGCTCTTGCACTCTCAACCACTCACAAGGTGTTCTTCAACAGTAGGAATGAGTAAGAGAGCTCAATTGAATGAGGTGAGGGAGTATTTATACCCCCACACAAACCCCCACACGAAGAGGTATTTCAGGCAGTTTTAAGGTCGACCGGACGCGTCCGTCGGGGCGACCGGACGCGTCCGGTCGTCTGTTAACGGCTAACTATACCTGCTAGACGTCACACTGACCGGACGCGTGTCAGAGTCCGGTGAGCACAGACCGGACGCGTCCGGTCCGATTTTGCACGATTTTGACCTCTCTGAGTAGTGACCGGACGCCCTGACCCCTGCGTCCGGTCAGTGCTGATCAGCGTCCGGTCCACTCTGGACCGCGAACTGATGGCACCGGAGCATCCGGTCAGCTGCCAGGGGCAGTGTTCGGTCATTCCGGCACCCCACATACACTGACCGGACGCGTCCGATCATGCATGTGCCAGCGTCCGGTCGAGCCAAAATGGCTCGAATGACTTCCGATTTCGTGACCTCTCGCATGGCTTCGACTCTACTGATCTTTGGGCCAATTCTAGGGCTACCTAGGGCTAGAATGAACAAGTGTGCACCACACCTATCAAACCCCTCTTAATAGTACGGCCAAAAGTAAAAACAAAGTCCTAGCTACTCTAAGTGTCTCTCCAACGCCAAACGACACTTAGAACTAGCAGTCCTTAACCGTGTCGTCCAGCCTTTGAAAACCAAAAACAATCTCGATCGTCAGGGCATGAATACCATTGATCGCCCAATCAATCACCATTATCGTGATCTAACTCAAATTATTTCTGCAAAACACACATTAGTCACAATAATCTTACGTTGTCATTAATCACCGAAACCCACTAGGGGCCTAGATGCTTTCAGCGCTCTAGAGCAGCACCGCGAGAAATACAAGAGATACTCCATGATCTCTAGATGTCACCATGCCTTTATTAAAACTAGAAAAATGGAAGGTTTGTTCATCTATCTCCTCTTGAATTTGACAAGTTGAGTCTGGCCACTAGATTAAGTCAATGTTTGCCAATAGGTGCTTTGTATAAAGCACAACCTTTATTAGTAGCGTTTTTTTTTTTTGCAACGCACAGCATACTTCATTATTTTTTCTTTTGCTTCCAGATTTTAGATCATTATTTACTATTATATATTTCTAGAATAGATCCATGAAAAATATTCACAAAGATGACTTGCTATTTGATCTGACGCGGATGTACAAAAGCAATCATTGGTGGTGTGGCTATAGCAAGAGCATACAGGCACCAACACAGCCATGAGTATAAACCCTAATTATATAGCTTTCTACTATTAAGTAAATATTAAACAAATAAGTTTTTGTTACCCGTTGCAACGCATCGAACATATTTTCTAATACGCACAAATTATCGAAGATACCGGGCTGCAGATCGTTCCCCTCCAAGATATATCGGGCTCTGCATGCCGTCGTGCCAGCCCGTCCAGCTAATCTAGACCTCCCATATTATACATACAGGCATCGGTACGTTGGTCCGGCATGATCACTTAGCAGGGCTGCCGTACCGGCCTGACCCTTCATTTTACTTACCTACCTAAAAACACAGCACTTTGCATGCAAGATTGCGATTCTAGCGGCGGCTGTGACTTAACAAATTTTATTTGGCAGGGACTGAGACTTGCCCTCTATTTTTTTTGGCATGGCCGTGCATGGAGCAGAGGACGCAAGGGCCCGTGCAACATGATAACTCGTGCCTTCACCGGTCTCGTTCCGTAACACATTCCGATATATAAATTAACCTCATAATGGTTTGAGTTAAGCCCGAATTTTTGATTTGATTTTTTTTTTAAGCTGTATTGGTTTGGAGTGAAACAGGCTGAGAAAGCTATTGAGCTGGTTTGGTTTGAGCCCTGTTAAAGTGGGCTAATGTGGTTTAACTGTGAATAATAGAGTTTGCAACGAGTTTTTATTCTGTCTATTTATTTTTTGCTTTTACTTACGGCTAAATATAAACAATAGCATGAGATGCCATGAATTGGTGGGTTAGAAATGTATTTTAATGGGCTGAGCGTACAAGTGGTTTGGTCTGGTGTACTCCCTCTGTCGCACAAGAAATATCGTTCTTGTATTGTTGGCATTTCTAACGTCACTGCAATAAAACCCAAATCTTTATCCCACGCAATGACACTAGAAATATTAGTATTAATTAACTTGCCTTTAGCAACTAGCCACTAGCCCCTTTACCCTTACTCCTAATTGTGAAACTAGGTTGTCATCCCTAATTGTAAAGTTAGAAATAAACTCTGGTACTAAATATTATCATTTTATGTGACTAGGCAGAAATAAATAAAGATAAATATAAACTAAGAATGATTCTGTAAGCGGACAGAAAATTATACCATTATAGCATTTTACCTAGAGTATTACCAGGTTGTCATTTATATTCTATCACTGGGAAGGCATTGCTAAGAAGCTACTTTATAGAATTGATAACACTTATATATGCAGTGAATAAGAGATGTAACCAATGTCAACTCTCTCATCAATAATAGGAAGGTGTCACAAGATAAATAATAAATAAATAATAAATATGATAAATATGATCAATCATCTCCTAATAATACTAATCCCATCATAGCACTTTAATCATGTCGGCGTTTGTCTAATCGGGTAATAGAGAAATAACTCCTAAGTATTCAAGCTACAGTCAAAGCTACTTCATTTAGTGCAAGTATGTCTAACAATCATGGCTAAGTTATACTACTATAGTTCTCTAACACATCGAGCAATGTACGGGAGAAGACGAGTACAGGAACCTCCTCTTAACCTGACAATCCCACTCTACCAATCCACCATACGGGGGAAGACCTACAAAGGACTCAATGGGTCTGTCACACCCACGATCTACCTCACTACCCGGCACGACTGGGGATACTCGCAGATAAGCAAAGCATCTAGACACCACATCTACATATTGCCTACCACTCAACATGCAATTGAATAGATGAGCGCTATACGAACCAGTGCATGAATATAATAGCAAACTAACTATACTAGACATATTAAAGTAGACAATGAACAATACAATCAAGAACATAATAATGAAGAATAATGTTGCTAGTAATGATCGTATAAACGTAGATATTACAATAAGAAAGAAAAGTTTAAGAACTATACCAGACTCTTCTCTTCTTGACAACGTCGGGAATCCAAGATCGATGAAGAACTTGATTTCCTCGACTCTAGATCTAACTAGGCTAAACTATGAACTACAAGGCTACGAGAAACTAGAACTTGAAACTCTAGATGACTTGATCACCAAATATCTCGAGGTGAAATGAGTTGAATGGATTAGTTAGGGTTTCTAGGGGAAGGTCTGGCTCCGCTTATATAGCCCGGTGGGATGCACGATAGCCGTTTGATCAAACCGACTTCATGTAGGGCTAAGATTGATCCTCAAAGGCGGTGGAAGAAGACTCCAGAAGGGGGGAAAGGGTTCCCCTCACAGGAGGCCGGCCGGCCTGGCAGGTGGGGCCGGCTGGCCCCACCTGGAGGTGGCCCTGCCTCCCCTTTGCTCTGGTGTCTTCTGGATCCTTCTAGAGTAGTTTGGTGTATTCTTGAGTTGCGGATAATTCCGTGGTGTAGATTTGTAGTTATACCCCCTTTTTCGGTGTTTTCTGGTTCAGTCCCTGAAAATTGATAAATCTCCAAAACTCATGGAAATTATTAGATAAACCCCTAGCCTTCTATATATTGATATGTGTTTCATGCCTTTCGATATATAAAATATTGACGCTATCCACCGTCAACAACTCCCCCAAGCTTACCTTTTGCTAGTCCCTTAGCAAAACCTAGAGTTAGATCAGGAGTTGCTACAATGCTTTTATTCTACAAGTACACATGCTTTCAAACAAAAATTTCCTCTCGATTAGATAAAATTGCTCTAACTCTCAAACTCACCCACATTACCTTTAACTGTAGAGCTTTGAACCTTCATGTGGGTCTTGAGTAATTGAAAGACAGAACAATCAAGTCAAGCACTTATCTCAAATTCTTTTACTCAACTTGTGTTCCAGAGTTTTTGCAAGTTTTCGTAATAAAACTCAGAGCTTAATTGTATGACACCCTCAGTCTCTCAAAGTATGTGGTATTTGTGGATCTCACTGAGGCATTCATGATATTATGCCTTCCTAATTCTAAGGGTTATAGTGGAGTTTATAGAAGTGGCATTAAACAAGGATAAGCATACTTGTAATTCATATGTTGTAAAGTCAAACAATGGATCTATAGAGAATCGAGTCATACAATAAAACCAAGATGTGCATGTGTGTGAAATATGGTGGATAGGTGTATATGTGGTGGCTAATTCTAATTCTACTTTTGCTCTTTAAAATAAGTCTCTCTTCTTTCTTAGATTTTCAGAACTTCTCAGGAAAACATGGCTATCTTTATTCTCTTTTTTTCTCTCTTTTTTTTCGTTGGGAGGCGGGCATCTGAGTACCTATTATTTTAATGCTGGGACATTTGTCCATCTTTTACTCCCTTCTCTTTTTTTTAGCCACATGCATCCTTAGATACAATAAATGATTGAAGAGATAACAATAAAGAACTTGGAGCAATAAACAAAGGCTGTCCTATGGGTTTATGAATATTTTTGGGTGTTTTCTCCCAGTGTAGGAGCAAAAAATTTTAAGGTGGAATTGGATAAAAGTGGAAAATGGTTACTCTCAGGGTAAGAGTAATGCATATGTGGATGAAGTGTGTGAGTGATCTTAATTCTAAAAGCATGACAAGACTCTCTTAAGTATACGACAAAGGTTGACTAAACTCAATGGAAAGCAAGTAGCATAAATGAGCAAGGGTTTTCTAATCTAAATATGTATCATATAGGGCTTTGGTAGGAATTCAACCTTGTCATACAAGAGCTCATCATGTAAGGGTTTGAAATTCTCAAAAGATAAATCTCCAGAATTTAGCATCGTTAAGAATAAGATAAATAGCAGCTCAAACTCTCTTATATCATATCCGTCAATCACCTAGACTTAGCTCAAGCATATTACTCCACAAGTTTCAGGCTCAGAATAGAGTATCAAGTTAAAGCAATCGTGTCCAAAACTTAGGAGAACTCAAAGTTGAAAACTAGGTACTTGAAAGAATTCTAACAGAGCAACTATTCATCATTTCTAAGATAAAAATTCCTAGTTCATAGTTGACTCTAGTCACACTCTAATTAACTAAGACTTCTTTTTATTGCTTTTCAGATTTTATTTAACTGAAGACTCTTAAAAGACTCAACAGACGTGGACCTTCATGTGTCCACATATTTTTTTGGTATTTTATAACTATAAAACAGACTCGATAAATCGCATAGGTATAATTACCTGATAACTAGGGGATGTTCCTCCCCCAAGCTAGATATTTACCATATTTCGCTTGAATGATCTTTTTAGAGTAAGCTTAGCAGTGGTGACCCACCGACTGGTCTCACTCTTTTATGGTATAATCCTGCAAAGGTGTACTCCAAGAAGAAAACTAAAACTCGAGGCTCGAATATGATAATGGGTTAGCGGTCAGCCAGGATGAGTAATTGATTATCTTTATGAGCAGATATGAATGTGTAGCATGATTCTTATAATTTTGTGCTTTTCTATTTATAATGCAAAGGAATAAAAATTTATTTTTGTGCTACCATAGTGAATATTCTTACGGGGTAAACCATAAGTCTAATCGTTTGGAGCTTTTTAAAGTTTTAAAATAGTAAAAAAAATTTATGTTCTTTTTAAACATACAAAAGAATAAATGTACTAGAGTAATTAGATAACTACCATTGTTACCTTACGGCGAGGGTGCGGAATTTAAAGTCTACCGACAGGACAATGTTGGAAAGAGTACTTACTTATAGAATTCGTTGTCTGAGAAAGCCTCAGACAGTTCTCCATCTTGCAATGATGTCTCTTTATTCTCTTCCAACCATCTTGATTTTGTTCTTGTATTTCTCTTGCTTCTTGTTCAGCAATTTGCTCCATTCTCTCAGCTTCTTTGTCTCACTCGCTCCAGCGAGGTTCTATTGCTTCTTGTTTAGTGATTTGATCCTCGTGCCTTGTAGCTTCACTAGGATAGTCTTCTCCTTCCTTCTTTGAGAGTAGATTTGCTCTACGGCGAGATCGGCATCTCCTATTTTGAATCTTCTGGGGCGAATTATTGTCAGTGTAACTATTGAAGTCGCAACGTACCTTTCCAACGGGGAGGTGGAAGTGAACTTGTCTGGATCTCATGTAGAGGATTGCATTGGCGGTGTTGAGGAAATGTCTTCCCAAAATGATAGGTGTATCGTCATCTTCCTGCATGTCAAGAACCAAGAAATCTGCGGGTATATAATAATCTTTAATCTTTATCGCGACATTCTTCACTATGCCTTCTGGGAATCTTGTTGATAGGTCCACCATCTGCAGCTGTATATAGGTTGGGTATAACGGTTTATCACCAAATAAATAATTGTACGCTACCTTTGACATGACGTTGACCCCTGATCCAGTGTCACAAAAGGCCTTCGGAAAAACCATTTGCTTAATTGTGCATTCAATAGTCAGGACTCCTGGGTCTTCTCTTTTGATAATGTATGGTGGTGCTAATAGGTGGTCATATTCGGTGTTAACCGAATTTATCAGTTGAACCGTTTCTTCTGGAATTTGACTGAGCTCACTCTTCCTCCTTCTTCTATTATTTTTCTTCTTCTTGGGTTCAACTGGTTGTTGGGCTTGCTCATATGGCTTCTGTGGGCATGCGGGGGTTGTGAGGATACGGTTCTTGAATGAGAACTTCTCCTTTTTATTCTTGATAGAAAACACAATCTTGGCGTGCTCCGCATAGATGATGGCTTTAGTTGTGCATAAGAATGGTCGGCCCAGTATGATGGGTGCTCTTTCATCTCCTCCAGTCTCCATGACTACAAAGTCAACGGGAACATAGGATTGTCCCACTCGAACAATAGCTTCTTCTAAAACTCCTTCGGGGTAGCAAATGGACTGATCTGCAAGCTGTAAACGCATGGTTGTGTACAACAAAGGATCTTCTAGAATTTTTTCATAAATTACCTTGGGCATAATGTTGACACTTGCGTCGAAATCACAGATAGCCTCTGGAAAGGTGTGACATCCTATAGAAATAGGAATGACAGGCCTTTCAGGGTCTCCTTTCTTCTCAGGGAGTGAGTGGTCAACCCACTGCACATCCGCTGGTTGGGTGTAGTAATGACCTGCGTTGTGAATATCGATAAGATTTGCAGTTTCTAAATCTTCTAATTGGCCTGGAGCCTTACCTTTTTCCATTGGAGGAACAGCAGCTGTTAATTGAGCTAATTGTGATTCTAACATTTTATTAAAGCTGGTTGATTTTTAATAGCAGAAGCAAAGGTATCTAGTCTAGTATTTATATTTTCTAAAGCTTTATCACTCAAGGTTACCTTTTTAAACATTTGGTCTAGCAGTTTAGATTGACCAAAGAACTAGATCTCGTAAGGGTGGCAAATTATAATTACTGTAATTATTGTTACATTGGAAATTACCTTGTCGTGGTTGCTGATTCCATCCTTGATTTGGTTGATTTCATCCTTGACCTTGTTGGTTCCATCCTTGGCCTTGTTGAGGACGATAGATGGTGTTATTGTTGATGTAGTTCACAATCTCTTGGATTTCAGGACAGTTGATCGCTGAGTATCCTGTGTTTTCACATTCTTCACAATTCATGTAGGAGCCATTGATGTGCATGACTTCTCTCTTTTTAGTGTCTCTATCTTTGAGTTTCTTCATGATGAGGTCTAGCTTTTCAGTGAATGTATCGACTTCCTTGAGATGATGAGTGCCTCCTCCTCCTCTCTTACGAGTTTGAGTGCGTTCTTTATTCCAGCTTTGATTTGAGGCCATCTTCTCAACGAGTGCTGTTGCATCGGTGAGCTTAAGTGACAGGAAAGCTCTTCCAGCTGCAGCATCCATGGACTCATAAGTGCTAGAGACTAGCCCATGATAGAAAGTCTACATAAGTAGCCAATCCTCTATTCTATGATGAGGGCATTCTGCGATGTAATCTTGAAAGCGTTCCCTTGCTTCGGCGAACGATTCATCATGTTGCTGTTGAAAGATTGAGATCTTCCCACGCAGTGCAGTGGTCTTGCTGTTGGAAAGAATCGGCCGGGAAAGCAGTAGAGTATTTGTCCCATGTAATGTTGGTTGCCTTATTGTTATAGAACCACTTTTTTTTACTTTTACTAGCAAATAAAATGGGAATAGGCGAAAGTAAGATAGCATCTTTTGGTACATCTTTGATCTTGAAGGTGCTTTGCATATCTCCGAGAAAGTGTTGTAAGTGTGCACTTGCATCTTCGTGTGCCATTCCATAAAACTGATTAGCTTGCACCATAGTGATAAGCGCAGGCTTGAGCTCAAATCCATTATCTCCGATATCGACATTAGGTCCAGTACGGATGTTGGCGGTTGTTGGAGCGGAGAATTCACGTAGTGTCTTCTCAGCCATGGCTTGAAAAACTGGAGTCAAGTTAACTTCTAATCCTTCTGATTCTTCTCCTTCGGATGATGGAGCTTGCTCTTGCGAAGAATAAGTTTCAGTGGAGGGTGTCCCTGATGGTGATTCAAAAATGTCCCTCGTTCTTGCAAACTTCCTTCTTCTTAAGAGTTTCTCTGGATCTTCGGTGTAATTGTCTGGAAGATCAAAACCATTTATTCATTCATTACCCTACATAAGATACACAAGTAGACGAAATAAGGGTAAGCCTATTTGAGTTAGAGGTCCATTGGGTAATCGATCTTATTGTGGTGCATATGGTTATCAATACTTTTTCTAAGTTTATTAGCCTTCCCCGGTAACGGCGCCAAAAATGCTTGTTGGCATTTCTAACGTCACTGCAATAAAACCTAAATCTTTATCCCACACAATGACACTAGAAATGTTGGTATTAATTAACTTGCCTTTAGCAACTAGCCACTAGCCTCTTTACCCTTACTCCTAACTATGAAACTAGGTTGTCATCCCTAATTGTAAATCTATGAATAAAGTCTGGTACTAAATCTTATCATTTATATGACTAGGCAGAAATAAATAAAGATAAATATAAACTAAGAATGATTCTGCAAGCAGATAGATAATTATACTATTGTAGCATTTTACCTAGAGTATTACCAGGTTGTTATTTATATTCTACCACTGGGAAGGCATTGCTAAGAAGCTACTCTATAGTATTGATAACACTTATATATGCAGTGAATAAGAGATGTAGCCAATGTCAACTCTCTCCTCAATAACAGGAAGGTGTCACAAGATAAATAATAAATAAATAATAAATATGATAAATATGATCAATCATCTCCTAATAATACTAATCTCATCATAGCACTCTAATTATGTCAGCGTTTGTCTAATCAGGTAATAGAGAAATAACTCCTAAGTATTCAAGCTACAGTCAAAGCTACTTCATTTAGTGCAAGTATGTCTAACAATCATGGCTAAGTTATACTACTATAGTTCCCTAACACATCGGAGCAATGTACAGGAGAAGATGAGTACAGGAACCGCCTCTTAACCTGACAATCCCACTCTACCAATCCACCGTACGGGGGAAGGCCTACAAAGGACTCAATGGGTCTGTCACACCCATGATCTACCTCACTACCCGGCACGACTGGAGATACTCGCAGATAAGCAAAGCATCTAGACACCACGTCTACATATTGCCTACCACTCACCATGCAATTGAATAGATGAGCGCTATACGAACCAGTGCAAGAATATAATAGCAAACTAACTATACTAGACATATTAAAGTAGACAATGAACAATGCAATCAAGAACATAATAATGAAGAATAATGTTGCTAGTAATGATCATACAAACGCAGATATTACAATAAGAAAGAAAAGCTTAAGAACTATACCAGACTCTTCTCTTCTTGACAACGTCGGGAATCCAAAATTGATGAAGCACTTGACTTCCTCTACTCTAGATCTAACTAGCCTAAACTATGAACTAGAAGGCTATGAGGAACTAGAACTTGAAGCTCTAGATGACTTGATTACCAAATATCTCGAGGTGGAATGAGTTGAATGGATTAGTTAGGGTTTCCAGGAGGAGATCTGGCTCCGCTTATATAGCCCGGTAGGATGCACGATAGCCGTTTGATCAAACCGACTTCATGTAGGGCTAAGATTGATCCTCAAAGGCGGTGGAAGAAGACTCTAGAAGGGGGGAGAGGGTTCCCCTCATAGGAGGCCGGCCGGCCCCACCTGGAGGTGGCCCTGCCTACCCTTCGCTCTGGTGTCTTCTGGATCCTTCTAGAGTAGTTTGGCGTATTCTTGAGTTGTGGATAATTTCGTGGTGTAAATTTATAGTTATACCCCCTTTTCGGTGTTTTCTGATTCAGTCCCTGAAAATTGATAAACCACCAGTAGAAATCATAATTTCTAGTGGCAAATTTCTTAACGAACCGCCAATAGAAATCATATTTCTACTGGCGGTTTCTTAAGAAATCCACCACTAAAAATAGAGCCGATTTCTACTAGCTATTCTCAGAGGAAACAGCCATAAAACGCTAGTGTTAAAAGAAATAATCTCTATACTAGTATTCAAGGTGCTCAAGCTGCCCTACCAGAACTCGAAGCTGCTCTGCCACAGGAACCTGCCAAGGTTCTGCATGTGCGTCTTCCTCCCCAACGACCGCGAGGGTCTGCAAGGCATGGTGGAGGAGATAGCGTCCTCCCCGGCGTTCTTGCACGACCATCTGCTGATGGAGCTTGTCCCCGTCGGCCAGTTCCGGGTGCCGAAGTTCAAGCTGAGCTTCCAGAGGACAATCGCCGACGACCTTGAACATCGTCTGCCCTTCGAGGCAGATGAGGCGGACATGAGCGACATGCTCCTCGAGGAAGACGAGCGGCGATTGTTCGTCAGCCAAGTCATCCACAAGGCAGCTATCGAGATGAACGAGGCGGGGAGCAAGGCGGCGGCGGTCACCATGGAGTGCGACGATATGGGCTTCTCGCTGTATGATGACTCTCCGCCGCCGCCCAAGCCGGTGGATTTCGTCGCCGACCACCCGTTGGCCTTCTTCGTCGTGGAGGAGAGGTCAGGCGGAGTTGTGTTTGCTGGGCACGTTCTTGACCCTTCTAAGGAACAATAGACCTCGCTCGATCTCAGATCCCACATTGCATTGCAATCGGATGAGTACGGAAGGGCTGAATTTCTTTTTTCTTCTAGTCTTTGGAAGGTTGTGTCTTGCAATTCTTAAGTTTAAAGTTTTGAAGGAACAGGAGGAGCCAGGGGCTCCTACAGAAGTATATTATATATTATAATATAGTGTTTGGATCAATTTGTTGTCTTGCAAAGTTGTCAAAATTCACATTATTTTCATGGGGCATCAATAAATTAAGCTGCAAAGACTTGCAGAGTATGTGAAAAAAAAATCAGTGGAAATGGTCCTCACAGTATATCTGTGGGCACCTACTATGGATGTACAATAGTGTATGCATAAAGTTAGTAGGTTTTTCAGAAAAAGAAGAACTGTAACTGTCTAATACGCCGTACAATCGTGGTACATGCCCATAGATGCTCCATGAGGACCATCTATTTTTTAACTGTAGATTTTTTATTCTAGCTACCACATAATGTTATTCTTGTTTTTTAGAATTAGCAGCACCTTGCTGAACTGCTCTACGGGCTTGTTGTCTAGGTCGTGATGTCCTGCCCTGCCCTGCCCTGCTACCTAAACTCCTCTGTCTTCGGCGGCTCAGAACCACTGGATCTGCAACACCGCCATCAATACGCTAACACTGCACCGTGGGACTGTCAGTGTCAAAGCCCATACCCACGTGCTTCGGTTATATTAGTCACCCAACGCAGCGCCATTACTAATAGGTCTAGCCTTGCAACCTCAGCTCAGACACCCATCTAAGCCGACCTTCTTCCAACAAGCCTCCAAACCCAAAGCACAAACCATCATCTCTTTGGAGCCATTATGTAGTTTGGAAAGAAATGACCTCCGACGCTCCAATAGATAAAAGATTGATTAGGTATGAATAGGACAGAACAAAAATCGAGTGCTAGACATCATCAACATACTCGAGCCAAGTTTAGATTTATCATGTATAAACAATTTTTCATGAGGCATTTTTGTGAAATTTAATCCAGGGAAATTTTTGAACACCAACATATTGTATGTTACCACGGAAGCATGGACAAGCCACTATTTTTGTTCTACAACATTCAAAGAAAAGCTAATACCGAATTGAAAAGCTAATACCGAATTTAAGTCAAAAAATGTTTGACAAGATAAGGTGTATTTAAAATTTTGTCAAAAATATTATATTGAAAACAGTTTTAATTAGAAGTCATGGTAAGTTACTTCCTCGGTCGCAAAAAATAAGTCCGCATCTAACATTTTGATGAGTAAATCAATCTGAACTTTGATCAAAGTTTATTACAAACAAAAACAGTATTAACATTTGTATCTGCAAATAGGTTTACTAAAACATTCATGACTTGATTAATCTAATTATGCTTATCTGATATCACAAATATTAGTATTTTTGTTATATATTTCACTCAAAATTGTGATTGTTTGACTTCTTAAAATGCGATATCAGAACTTATTTTGGGATGGAAGGAGCCTACAAGGCAACAACATATTGTGTATGCAAAAAAAAAAATTGTAAATGTAAGTTTATAATAACTTTCTAAAAAGTAGAAAATTTTGAGTCCAACGAACATTTGCTTGTTGGATTTATTCGCTAGTTCAGAGTTGGGCAGCAGATATGGCAGCTCTGATGAGTAGCATGGAAATAGAGAGTAGGGCACTTGGGTGGGGCGTCACGACCTAGGCTACGGGAACAGCTGCTTTGCCGAATCCCCAGGGCACTCGGCAAAGCCAAATGCACTTCGGCAAAGGCTTTGCCGAGTGCCGCACTCGGCAAAGCGCACTCGGCAAAGAACCTGTCGGCAAAGGTTTCTTTGCCGAGTGCCCGACACTCGGCAAAAGATCAAAATGAGAAAAAAAACTGAAAATAATAGTAAAAAATTTTTTTTTAATCGGAGGAGGGCCCACCCCCGCCCATCCATCCATCTCTCGTCCTGGTGGAATTTTTTTTCGGCATTTTTTGAAACTATGTGTCCAACGGGATTCGAACTCATGACCTCTCCCTCCACCTCCCCTACCACTACACTACACACTCACATGTGTCTATATTCCGTTTTAGTTTCCTAAATATTATATAAAATCGAGTGAAAATTGCTTGTTTAAAGCTCTAAAAACGAATTCAAATAAAAAACTTGTCAACTACAAAGTTTCATAACTTTTCGAGATCTACAATTTTTATTTAAGGAGTTTCTCCATCCGAGGTCATTTATAAAATTCGAATTTCAAATTTGAGCGGATTCGATGCGTTTCGTATGACAAGATAAATTCAAATAAAAAATTGCAAACTACAAAGTTTCATAACTTTTTGAGATCTATAACTTTTATTTTGGGTGTTTTCCCATCTGAGATACTTTCAAAAATTCAAATTTCAAATTTAAGAAATGTGAGCGTACTTTTTTTCGTTAGCAAAATTAATTTAAATTAAAAAATATTCAACTACAAAGTTGTATAATTTCTCAAGACCTACATCTTTTATTTTGGTCATTTAATCATCCGACGTAATGATAGAAACATGTTTTACAAATCTTATATATATCTCTTGTAGTATCGTAAAACTACAAGAGAGATATGTAAGATTTGTGAATAGATTTTATTTTATTTTATTAAATTAAGAAATGGCCAAAATAAAAGTTGTAGATCTTGAAAAGTTATACAATTTTGTAGTTGAAAATTTTTATTTAAATTAATTTATTGCTCCAAAATATACTCGAATGTGTCTTTGCCGAGTGAAAAAAAACACTCGGCAATGATCTTCTTTGCCGAGTGTCAAAAAATAACACTCGGCAAAGAGACTTCTTTGCCGAGTGCCAAAAAAGCACTAGGCAAAGAGCTCTTTGCCGAGTGTTTTTTTTCTGGCACTCGGCAAAGAAGCCTCTTTGCCGAGTGCCTTTTTTTGCCGAGTGTTTTTCCTTTGGCACTCGGCAAAGAGCTCTTTCTTAGAGTGCCCGAAAAAAACACTCGGCAAAATATTTGACACTTCGGCAAAGAGCCGGTTCGGTAGTGCTCCGATCCTCGTAGTGATTCAGGATGGAGCTGATAGCGTTTTCGAAAGAAGAGGAAGAATAGCATGTGGTAACCAGGATCTCAAATATTTACAGTTAAGAAAATCGAGAACACTCGGGTACCACGCAAATAATGTGATTTTCTCTGCAACTGTAAATTGATCCAGACAATGTTTATTAACTTCTAAAGAAATAACCGAAACGACAACTTCAAAAACCTAAACAAAAAATATCCTTCCCATAGTAACTACTCGTCTCTGATGCAAGGTATCTACTCTTCCTCAGAAGGGTCAAGAATATGCCCAGCAAAGACAACGGCACCAGACTTCTCCTCGACAATGAAGAAGGCGAACGGGTGATCGGCGACGAAGTTCACTGGCTTGGGCGGTGGTGGGTAGTCATCAAACATGGCGTATTCACAATCTTCTTCCAACTCCACGGTGACGGCGGCCGCCTCGCTCCCCTCCTCGTTCATCTCGATGACCGCCTTGTGGAAGACTCTGCTGACACGCACGCGCCGCGGGTCTTCCTCATGGAGCATCTCGCCCAGATTCGCCTTCTTTCTGTCAAATGGCAGCTGAAGCCCCAGATGTTCAAGGTCGCGTTTGATTTCCCTCTCAAAGCCCAGTTTGAACTTGGGCAGCCGGAACTCGCCGACGGGGACGTACTCCTCCGGCAGGTGGTCGCGCAGGAACGCCGGCGAGGACGCGATCTTCTCCACGATATCTCGCAGACCCTCCCGGCCGTCGGGGAGGAAGACGCACATGTGGAATCTGGGCAGGCTGTCGTAGAGCTTCCAGTTGTGCTCCTCCATCATCTCGTAGGGCAGCTTGAGCACCTTGAACCCGGCGTGGCAGGCGATGCACTGGTACGACCAGCTCTGCAGGAACGGCACCTCCACGGTGCTCCCGTCGAGAAGGTGGAACTCCCGGTCGACGGAGTTCTCCTTCTTGAAGGGGTTGCGCCACTCTCCCTTGAAGTAAATGGCGTTGGCGATGACGTGCATGGTGTCTGGGTTGTCCTCCTCCGGGTCCAAGACCTGGGTGATCAGGTTTCTTGTCGCCTTGGCCACCCAAGCGTTGATATGCTTTCTTGATTCTTTCGGCTTTTCATCATAGGATAAAAGGCATACAGATTTCAGATTTGATGTATATAGATAAAAAAAAATGTTTGACGAAGCAAATTGAATTGGTAGATCGAGTGGTAAAACCTCGTTTTGGAAGTCGACGGACCAAGAGTTGCCCTTGAACGTCCCGACGATGGCGTCGACGTACGCGGGCCGGAGCGGCCACTGCTTGTCGGTCCAGGTGCCGCAGGCGAACGAGATGCTCGGCCCGCCGACGCCGGACTGGTCGGCGAGGACGCCGTCCACCACCGTGTCCCTCACAAACGCGGCGAGCTCCTCCCGGGACGGCGCGCCGGCGACGCGGAGAATCTCGGCCAGGGTGTCGCCCGCGGCGGCCGTCGACATGAGCGCCAGCGCGACGTGGATGGACAGCGGCGAGAAGACGAGGTTGTTGCCCGCCGCCGCGGCTTCCTCGGAGATGCGCTTCAGGAGGCGCACGGCCAGCGCCGCCTGCCCGGCCTGGCAGGCGCTAGTCTTGGTGTCCTTGCCGGCCTTGCCCGACGCCATGGCCTTGTCGTCGATTTGCTGGGGGTTTTGACGTGCGGGAAACTTTGAGCGACGAGGGTGGGTACGTTCACGTCAGGATCGATGCTCGAGTTTATATATGGGTCACACAATGTGTTATTGAACCGGAGGGCGCCAAGTCTTTCTTTTTTTGGTGGAAGTAATAAAAAGGGCAAGTCTCAGTCCCTGTGAAACAAAATTTGGTACTCTCACAGCCGTCGCCAGAATAGCCTGGAATAACCTGTTCGTCGGTTCATTAAAACTGGGCGCCACGCCAACCCGCATCCGACGTGGAGCGAACCAGAGTTCAGGAGTCAGGATACCATTTTTTACCCAAAAAAAAAAAAGACAGAGAGAAGGGAATAGAGGTCAGAACGTCAGAGCATCTCCGAGAGCACCAAAACAATTCTTCTCTGCAAACCATCGAAAACCATTGAGTTTATTAATAAGTCGCTAAAAAATATTTGGAGCACAAAATATAAATTTTTCTAACAATTTCCAAAACACCACTCCTAAAAAACATAAAAAAGTGCTTGCAGCAAAAAGCCTGAAAACAAAGTCGTTGCATGCGCTTGCAACATTCAGATAAAAAACTTATAATGTATGTGTAGAACATATGAAACTGAAGGACCGAAAACGGCGACCAGAGGGGGGGGTGAATGGGAGCCTCAAATTTCTTTGGAAACTCTCGACCGCTGTCCCAAAATCGAACCCCAAAAGCAAAACCACAAGCGAGCGGTAAGATCACGACCTAACAGGTAGGTGGATACCCTTGGAGATGTCCAAGAGGTACAGCGGATCTACCGAGAAAGATCGAAGACAAGCACTTGACGAAACTTCGAAAGGGACGCACTCGAATCCTATCGAGAAGGAAGGAGTGGTCAATCCAAAATACTCGAGTCAACTTGTGACAAGAGTACTTGGATACGAAGTACGTGATGCTAGAAACCCAACGCAACAAGCGGAAGTCGAATCGGAGCTCGAACGGTCAAGAAGCGAACAAATCAGCTTTCAGGTCATCATACCGGACCTCATACCGGACGCGTCCGGTATGAACCGGACCTCAGTTTCAGCACAGACCAATCTTGGGAGAAAAATGGAAAATCCAACCAAACGGTGTCCAAAAATTATGAAATTTTAACCAGAGGTAGTAGACACCCTAAGGAAGCTTTCCACAGAATATGAGATCAAAAGTCCAAGGTTGGAATACCGGACACGTCCGGAATTTACACCGGACACGTCTGGTATTTCCTGCACAGAGCGACTTTGGGAGAAAAATCAAAAACCCAATCAAACGATGTCCAAAAATAGTGAAATTTTAACCCTAGAAACTAGACACACATAAGAAGGTCTCCACAAAATTTCAGCTCAAAATTCCAAAGTTAAGTCTACCGGACGTGTCCAGTATGCACACCGGACGTGTCCGGTATTTGCGGACAGAACCCTGGAAATTTTGATTCCAAAGCCAAAACTCAATCAAATCAACTCGGATTGACCTGAGATTTTGCAGAGGGGTTCACAAGGTAGTTCTAAGACTAATCCATGAATATCACAACCCCAAACTCAATGCAACTTCGGAAATCGATGAAATTCAGTTCTAGGTCAAGTTTTCCCCGAAATTCTTGATTCTACCCGATCTGTGGATTCGTGAGGATTCAGATGAAATCCTTCGGTGAAAAGGATCAACCCACGACCATGATCAAGTAGAAACAAGTGGTTTGCAAAGAGATGCACCACAGCTCGAGAAATCAACTCGGGAACAAGTGGGGAGAAAGGGAAAAACGAAGAACACGAAGAACAACAATCAAAACGCGAATCAACACATCAATCTGACCCCACGAGGAAACATGGAGGATTCGGGACCTCCATTCCCATGAGTAAACTTGGTTCTTACACTAATTGCAAAGATTAGTGGACCTCTCTCTCTCACTTAGCACCTAGGAGAAGGAAAACCTAGAAGGGATGAAGGAAAATGCAAATGGGAGAGGTGAGGGAGATGGGGCTCCCTCCACCTTACTTATCGACCGGGCTTATTTTATTTTCCGCTTTTTTGCCCTTGATACAACTCTCCGAGCAAACCGCCTAGCCCTAGGGACATTGCGGTCCAACTCGAACCGACTTCGATGCAATTCTTGATCCGACGGCCACCGCGCCTTCTCACCGGTAGCTTCGCCTCGACGCGAACTCCCCGATGCCGCCACGTGCCGTCCGTCCGCCTCGGGACCTCCGCCCGGGGTTTTGAGGCTCAACCCAGAAACCCGCCGGTGGTTTTGAGGCCCAAAACCACCGAAACCCTCCACCGTTGGTTTTGAGGCCCAAACCAACAAACCGCCCATGTCCTTGCACTTGTCGGGGCCAAGTGCCGCCAACGCGATCCCGCCCGGCGATTCCGGTCCCTCGCCCAAGTCTCGATGGTCCCGCCCTTTCACCGCTCCTCCGGTCCATTCGGCGCGGCCCGCCATCACTTGACCTTCACCTCGCCGGCGGCCACCGCCTCCATGCTCGACACCCCACGCACAACACAAGCCAAGGTACATGTGGAACTCGTGGCTTTCACCACCGTCAGCACCCCCATCCGAGATGCTAGTAGTTGAATCAATCACTCATCATCACAACCGAACCACAAGTATAAACCTTTGTGTTCGCAATCTCCCCCCTTGATGAGTGCATTGTTCAACACCAACACACCGCGGCCGAGAAAAAAAAAAAAAATAGAAGAAGAAGAAGAAAGCTCACCAAACGACCAAAAGCCAAAGAGAAGTCAAATGGGGTCATTTGAAGCAGGCACAACTTGGTCCCCAAAGACATGGGCAACGGCTCGACGCAACCAAGCAAAACATGGCTAGCCCTCAAGAAGAGGCGTAAAGCGGGCTCAACACCACTAGCCAAGCAAGAAGCACTCAAAACGCTAGATCCTCCGTAAAAGAGGCAAAGGCTCAACACATCTAGCAATAAGCAATGCAAAACAACTCCCCCTGAGCAAATGCATACATGAGTGCACACAATCTTCTCCCCTTCTCCCTTTGAGAACTAGTCTCACCCACTGAGAAGACAACCAAACAAGACATGTCAAGTGACTCCCCCTTGACATAAGCATGTGATGTGTCGGGCATATGTGTGTGTGTGTCAAATTTCCCCCCTTGTTGAATAATGCACACAAAGAAGCCTAAAATGCAATGACATGCACAAATGCGTAAGCTTCGTGTATATAGCAATCAAAGTGAAAAGATGCTCTAGCCGGTAAGACAACCGAGTATAGCAACAATATACAAGTGCTAGCAAATGCTCAAACCGATCAACTAATATGAAATATAAAGTGTAAGCGCTTTTGAGCAGTTTTTCAAGCATGTCAAAGAGGGTTCACCACCAAAGATAGCACATAGCAAGCATAAGCTGGAAATCAACCTAGTGCTAACAAGGATATACAAGGTGAACTACCCCAAACAAATGGTCACACATCATGTCAAAGACGAACCTAAGACTTGTGTTTTTCATTAAATTTTATCGAGTTTGCGGCTTAGCACAAAAAAAAAACATGTGTGTGCGAGAGGTTATCTGTATTGTCAAGCCTAACTTTTCAACCAAGCGGAGCCTATGTCAAAAGACAATCGGGAGCTCAAAGCAATGGCTTCGGTCATCCACTACAAGGCTCAAGTTCATCCAAATATGCAATTGGAAGCAGCCTCGATACCTTGATGTGGGACAATACGGACCCATCTCGATCTTTTCATCTCACTTAGCTTAGTTATCAAATTTTAGCACAAGTAAAGTGTCTAAGCAAGTGAATGACTCAAAGCATGAGACATAGCAACCTAGCATATACAAGACAAGATAAAGGGATCTCAACATCCTACACATGCTAGGTACCATCTCAAGCGGTGAACATTTTCAGATTTCAAGAAGCTTAATCAAGTTCACATTAGAAAATCATGCTCAACTCATAACATATACCGATGATCAATAAGAGCCTAAGCTGACAAGCACCATAAAGTACTCACAAGGCATACTAACAAGAGCATAGTTTCATTCCAAATGTTATATACATGAAGCTCAAAATGCAAGTATATCACAAAATGCAATGCAAATGCACTATCATACAAAGACAAATCAAAACCTAGACTACAAAAAGAAACTAAAACTAGTGTACAACAAACAAAGTGCTTCCCTCCTCTAAAAAAGGGAAACACACACCCAGTTCTCCTAAAGCGAGCAAAAAGTCGCTTGATCGAGGGGCTTAGTGAGAAGATCCGCAAGCTGATCCCGGGTGGCTACGTGATGCAACTCAATGTCGCCTTTCTCTTGATGATCACGGAGAAAGTGAAAGCGAACATCTATGTGCTTGGTCTTAGAGTGAAGTACTGGGTTCTTAGCAACACCGATGGCACTAGTACTATCACACGGTAAGGGCACTCTAGAGAACTCAAGACCAAAATCACGTAGGGTGGCTATCATCCAAAGCAAATGGGAACAACAAGCGGCAAAGCCGACATACTCAAATTCGTAGTGGATTGTGCAACGCTAGACCGCTTACGGGATGACCAAGACACAAGGGACGAACCCAAAAATCGACAAGTCCCCGACGTGGACTTCCTATCTAAGCGGCGGCCAAGAAGAAATCAGCATCCGAATAACCGCAAAGAGAGAGCGAGGAAGAAGCGTAATACCAAAGTCCAAACTCGGGGGTAAACCGAGGTACCTCATGATGCGCTTCACCGCTTGACGGTGAGATGTGCGTGGGGAAGCCCGAAAAGCGTCTTGCAGAGGCATACAAAGAAATCAGATGTCGGGTCTTGTCGCCGTCGAATGCAAAGAACGATCCGATCATACTCCGGTACTCCTTCGATCGATTCTTCTCCATCCTCATCGGCGCCGAGGGCCGTAGTAGTCGACATGGGCGCCGAAAGAGGCTTGGCCTCACCCATGTCAAACTTCTTCGGGACGTCCTTTGTGTACTTGCCTTGATGCACGAACGTCCCATCCCGTGTTTGCTTGATTTGAAGGCCGAGGAAGAAAGTCAACTCACCCATCAAGCTCATCTCAAACTCCCCGCTCATAAACTCTCGCAAACTTGGCATTCAAAGCGTGAGAAGAGCCACCAAAGATAATATCATCCACGTAAATCTGAACCAAGAGAAGGTCACCGCCTTGCTTGAGGAGAAACAGAGTCTTATCTACCGATCCCATCTTAAATCCCTTCTTAAGCGAAAGGTTTTCACCTATCATACCACGCTCTAGGGGCTTGCTTAAGACCATACAAAAGCTTTGTGCAACTTGAAGACATGGTTAGGATACTTGGAATTCTCAAAGCCCAGGGGTTGCCTAACATACACTTCCTCCTCTATGTACCCATTTAGAAAAGCGCTCTTGACATCCATCCGAAAACAACTTAAAGCCCTTAGCAGCAAAATGCTAACAGAACGCGGATAGCCTCTAAGCGAGCTACGAGGAGCGAAGGTTTCCTCAAAGTCTATCCCCCTCTTTCTCGGCAATACCCCGAGCAACAAGCCTAGCCTTATTCCTAACAACCACCCCATCTTCACTCGCTTGTTCTTAAACACCCACTTCGTACCTATGGGATGACACTGAGGTAGAGGAACTAAAACCCGGACTTGATTCCTATCAAAGTTCTCTAACTCCTCATGCATGGCATTAACCCAATCGGGATCGATAAAGCATGTCCAACATCTCGGGGCTCAAAAGAAGCAACAAATGCGAATGAGCGAAGTGAGAGATATGATACGACTGGACCGCGTGACTCGCCGGTCAATATCGCCAATCATCGCCTGAGCGGGGTGGCGACGCCGAATGTGTCGAGGTGCCTCTCTCTGGAAGAAGTCGCCTCCCCCTCAACAGCCGGTGGTGCCTCCTCGGGTGCAACCGGTGTAGGCCGAGAAAGCTGCTCCAACGGTCCCCAAGAAGTGGAAGTAGAGGGATCTGGACCGTGAGCTGAAGTAGTCGTCGCAGGCTCGATAGGGGCAGCCGGTGGAGTCGGCTCGGGATCACCCCAATCGGCATCATCCTGCTCCTCCTCCACAAAAATACTTTCACCAAGCTCTTCATCACCTGCACGCTCAAAGACAGGGGTTGTACAAGGATAGTTTCATCGAATGTGGACCTCACAGGTCTCCACAACACGGTTAGTTTCAAGGTTAAGTACTCGATAAGCTCTAGAATGCAAAGCATAACCAAGAAAGATACCGTCGGAGGACCTGGACTCAAACTTATCCAAATTACCTTGTTTCAAGATAAAGCACTTACACCCAAACACCCTGAAATGACTCACCTTGGGTAACCTCCCAAATCGTAACTCATAAGAAGTTTTCTTTTGTAAAAGCACGGAGAAAGATGCGATTGGAAACATGACAAGCAAGTGTTGATTGCTTCGGCCCAAAATCTCCTAGGAGTCCTATGCTCATCGAGCATCGTCCTAGCCATCTCAACAAGGGTCCGATTCTTGCGCTCAACAATGCCATTCTGTTGCGAACATAAGGTGAGGAAAACTGGTGCTCAAGACCCAAGGACTTGCAAAAAGGTTTCAAAATGAGTATTCTTGAACTCGTGCCATTGTCACTACGAATAGCTCTCATGGCATTTTTAGGGAACTCATTTCTCAACCGAAGAATCAAATCTCGAGCATGTGAAAAAGCCTCATCCTTACTCTCCATGAAAAACACCCAAGAGTATCTCGAAAAGTCATCCACAATCACTAGCACATACCACTTCCCACCTTCCGACCGAACCCGAGCCGGACCAACGTGTCCATGTGAAGTAGCTCGCCGGGTTCCTTGGTCATGATTTGATTCACAGGTGAGTGAGAAGCGGCTACCATCTTTCCATGACGACAAGGGTGGCAAAAAAAGATCCTTCTCAAATTTCAACTTGGGCAATCCTTGGATTAAGCCAAGTGAGCTCAACCTAGAAAGAAGGTCAAAGCTCAAATGACCAAGTCTCCTATGCCACTTCCAAAGCTCGAAGAGGATCCGGCCACCAAACAAATGGGAAGAGCCAAAAGAGTGAGAAAAATCAGCTCGAAAGACAAGGCCAAATGGGACGATCCGACAAACAAGATCTCCCCGAGAATCGAGAACTCGAGAAAAACCATGTTTAAAGCGCTTCAAAGCCATCCTCAAGGAGTTGCGAAACAGAGAGCAAATTAAAATGTAAGTTCGAGACCAAAGCAACATCCTTGAGAACAAAGCTCTCGTTAACCCGAATGGTTCCACGAGAGACCACTTTACCTCTACTATTATCCCCGAATGTGATGTACTCTTTGTGTTGCACGGGTCGAGGCCGGAGAACCATTTAGAACTTCCGGTCATGTGGCGCGAACATCCGGAATCAATGAGCCATGTGTTCTCCAAGCCTCCATCCTACATCAATAGAAAGACATAGGATGAGCAAATGGCACACCACTGGGGTTAGTAAACCGAGAAGGATACCAAAGTGATGCATCATTTGCCACGAAAAAGTGTTAGGAAAAACACCAAACATGCCATGTCCCATTTGAGGAAAGCGATCACCACGAGAGGGAAAACGTGGTCCGCTAGAGCTGTGGGACTCAAAAGCACCGCCGTGATGTTCATAGTCATATTGACCACGACCTGAACCCCGCCGTGCACGACCACCACGTGGTCTCGCAACCCGAGGCCTAGCACCTTGAGGCATTGCACCTCTAGGCCTAGTAGTGCGCCTCGAGCAGGCGGTACATGTACGCCATGGGGAGGGCGGTACATGTTCGGTTTGTTCAACTCAAACTCACGCTTCTCATCTCTCTTCCTCCTAAAGCGTAACTCAACCAAGTGACCATCCCTATGACAATACTCACAATGGTACACCTCTCTCTTAGGTGTTTGGCTCACTTTCTTGTGGGTATGGTTTACTCTTGGAGGTGGCTTGGCTTTGGGAAGGGGTTCCTCAGAGATGGAAGGGAGTGTGTCAAGTGGGTTCCTTAGATGGTTCGGTTTTGGAATCCACACTTGTTTTACGGGGTGGAGCTCTTGGAGGTTCTTCAAACACTCCATCTTTGGTGGGAGGCACAAGTGGCTTAGGTGGAGTGATTTTGAGTAGCTTGGGAGTAGTGGAAGGTTTTTCACTCGGAGGCACACCACTAAACTCACCAACTTTGCCATAAAGATCATCACCCTTCCCACCTAAAGCAAAGCCTAATCCCGGTCCACCAATTCCCCTCCTGAATTGGTTGACCATCATACCAAGTTGCGGCTCACTGCACGACACCCAACTCAAGATGGTCCGAAGGTATGTATTTTCCTCCTCGATGCGCACCTTGTCATGCCGACAATTTGCAAGTTCAAGCTCTAAACCCTCACAAAGAGCACACTTAGCCACACTAGTGCTATCTCGAGTTGGCCTTTTCAAACAAAGCAAGTTTGGCATTCTTCTCTCGCAACTCAGATTGCAAGTCCGAGCAAGACTTGCACGCACTCAACGAATGTGAAGCATGCACACTATCAAAATCATCAACCAACTTAGCGTGCTTGGACTGCAGACTAGCAAGATCAGCCATGTAAACGCTACAAAACTCACACTACGGCTCGTCGACACTATGGGAGTGTTCTTAACTAGCTCAAGCTCCTTAAAAAAGCGCATCTTCTAGCTTAGCCTTGTACTCTTTTCTATCCCTAGCAGCATGCTTAAGCAACTTATCTTGACGAAGCAAAGTGGCGGTCAAGTCATCAACCTCGGCGACAAGAGCATCGACGGAAGGTGATACCTTAGATGGGTCGCCGTCGTCGTCGTCGGGAGCATCGCCGTTGCCGCTCTCCACCTCGTCACCAAGTGCCATGGTGCGAGAAGCCTCCGTGGGTGGAGTCGGCGAGGAAGCGAGAGTCCGTTCAGCTTGTCCTCGACCTTCCTCTCGGACTCGTCGTCGCTCGAAGAGGAGGAAGCATGCTCGTTGTCGGAGTCGAGGTCGCCGAGGGAGGCGAGGAAGGCGCGCTCTCTTGCCTTGAACTTTTTCACGAACCTGCGCTTCATCGCTTCCTTGTCAAAGCCTCCCTTGGACTTGTACTTGCCGGATGTGTACTCGCTTCTCCTTGTGCTTGTCGGAGGTGGACTTGCCGAAGGAGTGCTTGTTTCGCTTGGGGCAGGGTTGGCGGCCGAAGTGGTCGGGGTCGCCGCATCCATAGCATCCATCCTTCGGTCCACCTCGCCGACGATTCAAGCGGTTGTTGTGGAACCGCGAGAACCGGCCGATGACGAGGGCCAGGCTCATCGTCTCCGAGCACGTCCCAACTGCTCCTCACCACTTTGTGATCAACGAAGACAAGGCAAACATCGCAGAGGAGGGGTTAGCTGAAGAACTAGTGACACCGTTACGACACCAGCGCCATAGTCGGAGTAGAGGGGTTGTGAAGTTTGGCCTGGATCTGGTGGTCGATCTCACCTGGACTTCGACTTCTTTGAAGAGCTCGTCCACGGTGAGGGTCTCGTAGTTCTGCGACTCGAGAAGAGCTTGCACCTTCGCATCCCAAACCCTCCGATCAAGAGCATGTAACAACTTCAAAGCTCTCTCATGATCGTCATAGGGCAAGTTTGGCTTGTTCGCACGCATCTTGTTGACAATGGTCCAAAAGCGTGAGAACATAGAATCGATGGTCTCGCCATCAAGCCTGCTTGGAAACTCTCATACTCCTGCTTGTATGTGTCAAAGAGTCTGGTCTTAATTTGGGGGAGTCCCCTCGTGATAGCTCTGTAGCTTCACCCGGATCTCTCTAGCAAGTAGTCAAGTGTCCGACACGCTCAAACTCGGACTTCGGAAAGACTCGAGAAGAGAGCATTACGTGCCTCGCTATTGGCATCGTGTTGTTCCATTTGCTCCCCGACCAACACGGCGGGGGGAGAACAATGTAAGCCTCATTCTCACAAATTTCCCATACCCTCGCACCGAGACTGCGGAGATATGCGGACATCCGAATCTTCCAAAGACGGGTAATTGGTTCCATCGAAAAAACGGTGGCTTCCCCTCGAACCACGAGCCATGTCGCCTTCAAGATCAAGAACCGGTTAAGGTGGAATGATCCTTAACCTGCTCTGATACCAATTGAAGGACCGAAAACGGCGACCAGAGGGGGGGGTGAATGGGAGCCTCAAATTTCTTTCGAAACTCTCGACCGCTGTCCCAAAATCGAACCCCAAAAGCAAAACCACAAGCGAGCGGTAAGATCACGACCTAACAGGTAGGTGGATACCCTTGGAGATGTCCAAGAGGTACAGCGGATCTACCGAGAAAGATCGAAGACAAGCACTCGACGAAACTTCGAAAGGGACGCACTCGAATCCTATCGAGAAGGAAGGAGTGGTCAATCCAAAATACTCGAGTCAACTTGTGACAAGAGTACTTGAATCTGGCAATGCGTGATGCTAGAAACCCAACGCAACAAGCGGAAGTCGAATCGAGCTCGAACGGTCAAGAAGCGAACAAATCAGCTTTCGGTCTTCATACCGGACCTCATACCGGACGCGTCCGGTATGAACCGGACCTCGCCAAAGACGACCAATCTTGGGAGAAAAATGGAAAATCCAACCAAACGGTGTCCAAAAATTATGAAATTTTAACCAGAGGTAGTAGACACCCTAAGGAAGCTTTCCACAGAATATGAGATCAAAAGTCCAAGGTTGGAATACCGGACACGTCCGGAATTTACACCGGACACGTCTGGTATTTCCTGCACAGAGCGACTTTGGGAGAAAAATCAAAAACCCAATCAAACGATGTCCAAAAATAGTGAAATTTTAACCCTAGAAACTAGACACACATAAGAAGGTCTCCACAAAATTTCAGCTCAAAATTCCAAAGTTAAGTCTACCGGACGTGTCCGGTATGCACACCGGACGTGTCCGGTATTTGCGGACAGAACCCTGGAAATTTTGATTCCAAAGCCAAAACTCAATCAAATCAACTCGGATTGACCTGAGATTTTGCAGAGGGGTTCACAAGGTAGTTCTAAGACTAATCCATGAATATCACAACCCCAAACTCACTGCAACTTCGGAAATCGATGAAATTCAGTTCTAGGTCAAGTTTTCCCCGAAATTCTTGATTCTACCCGATCTGTGGATTCGTGAGGATTCAGATGAAATCCTTCGGTGAAAAGGATCAACCCACGACCATGATCAAGTAGAAACAAGTGGTTTGCAAAGAGATGCACCACAGCTCGAGAAATCAACTCGGGAACAAGTGGGGAGAAAGGGAAAACGAAGAACACGAAGAACAACAATCAAAACGCGAATCAACACATCAATCTGACCCCACGAGGAAACATGGAGGATTCGGGACCTCCATTCCCATGAGTAAACTTGGTTCTTACACTAATTGCAAAGATTAGTGGACCTCTCTCTCACTTAGCACCTGGGAGAAGGAAAACCAGAAGGGATGAAGGAAAATGCAAATGGGAGAGGTGAGGGAGATGGGGCTCCCTCCACCTTACTTATCGACCGGGCTTATTTTATTTTCCAGTTTTTGCCCTTGATATAACTCGAAGCAAACCGCCTAGCCCTAGGGACATTGCGGTCCAACTCGAACCGACTTCGATGCAATTCTTGATCCGACGGCCACCGCGCCTTCTCACCGGTAGCCGCCTCGACGCGAACTCCCCGATGCCGCCACGTGCCGTCCGTCCCCCTCGGGACCTCCGCCCCCAGGGTTTTGAGGCTCAACCCGAAAACCCGCCGGGGTGGTTTTGAGGCCCAAACCACCGAAAACCCTCCACCGTTGGTTTTGAGGCCCAAACCAACAAACCGCCCATGTCCTTGCACTTGTCGGCCAAGTGCCAACAACGCGATCCCGCCCGGGCGATTCCGGGTCCCTCGCCCAAGTCTCGATGCGTCCGCCCTTTCACCGCTCCGGCCCATTCGGGCGCGGCCCGCCATCACTTGACCTTCACCTCGCCATGCCCGTCGGCCACCGCCTCCATGCTCGACACCGCACAACACAAGCCAAGGTACATGTGGAACTCGTGGCTTTCACCACCGTCGATAGCACCCCATCCGAGATGCTAGTAGTTGAATCAATCACTCATCATCACAACCGAACCACAAGTATAAACCTTGTGTTCAAGAAACATTCAAAAAGACACTTGTAGGGTACGCGTGAGAGAAAACAGACGAAACATTTAGAATACATAAATGTAACATGTATGTATAGCCATTGCAACATCTCAATCTAGTTTTGCAACATTCATGTTAAACATCTGCTTACACATAGAGGAAAAACATTATTAACATCACTGAGGGAAAGCAAATAAAGCTAGTCTTGTCAAAAAACAACACAACGTTCTTATTATTAGACCCAGTTATACATCTTTTGTTCCCAAAGTGACAATGAATATCATTATCATAATCTAAAACTGAAACTGAAATTAAGTTCCTCTTCGTATAGGGTACATAAAGGAAATTTCTTAAACTAAGTGTGAAGCCAACGTTAAGCAGTAATGCTAGTTTTCCAACAGCTTCTACATCTATTTCGATGCCATTGGCGACTCCTATTGCTTTCTCCTTTTCTTAGATATAATTATGTCCCTAAGTCCGCATAGAGTTGGCAAAATGAATAGTTACACCTAAGTCAATCCACCAAGTACTGATGGCATAATCTGTATACAGGGATCCATCTATGAAGAAAATTACTTCCTCGATTTTCTTATTGAGCCTCTCCAAAAAAGAGCACAGTCCCTTATGCAGTGGCCTTCTTCCTTACAAAACTTGCACTTAATCTTTTCATCATCTAAGTCACAAGTATCCAGCTTCTTTGTTTATGGCTTCAGTAATGAAATCATCAAGTCTTTGTCTGAAAAAAATATCAAACATTAATTAATCATAATATACATAAAAATAACCCTACATTGGTCTAGTTAAAGACATCTTAAACTTGAAAGTTCTATTCTACATCAACATTGGGTAGAAATAGAATAAAACAACAATCATGAAAAGTATTTATTTGACAATGTTGGTTAGATAAATAAATTTTATACTTATATAAACAATTCCCAAAATATATTTTTCCATCGGTTCGAATTTAACTAGAGAACATATCTTTATTTTATAGTGGAACTAACTTATAAATATTCGCTAATGCTTGGTCTTCAATCAGTGTTATATAATTAAATAAGAATCGATTCAAACTGCACTATAAAATTAGAAAAGCTTGACTGACCCATAACTTATTTCGGCCTATATCTTACAACAACGTGGGCCGTGGCTAAGAAAACGCCTTTGAGCCTCTGCAGCCCACTGGCCTACTTAGGTGGCATGCTTTAGTGGCCGTAGGATGAAGATTGATGGCCGAGGTTCATCTCTCCCCTTGAGCAAAATCGGGACCAGCCTAAACCCTAACCATTTCTCACTTTCTTCGCTCTCTGTTTCTCATGAGCCATACCGGTCGTCCCTTAGAGGATGACGATGCGAGAGGAAAGGATAGCCTGCATCGGACAAGAGAGCAGCGTGCGGGGCGAGGAGGTCCATCAAGCAACCAATCACCATCTCTCATGGACCGGGCTAGACAGACACGGCAACCAATCAAGTAGCTCTGGCCATCCGCATGCAGGCACACATGGCTTCTTTTGTTTTATCATTGTTTTGTTTTAGATTTTGTATACCTTGTTTTCCCCTTTTGTACAACCTTATGCTTTTTTAAAATGAGCTCAATAGAGAGATTCTGCTTCTGATTTTCTAGTACGCGGTTCACCTTCCAGTTTTCTTAGAAAAAACAATGGCACGTCAGAAATCATACAATTTTGCACGCAAAAGTGCGCACATGTGAAGTTGCCGGTGATTGTCTAGGCCTAACACGTTCCTTCCTTACCAACTATGCCCCAATGTTAACAGATGCATTCCTTATGTATTCACTTTAGTGAATATTGTAATACATATTTGATACTCTATATGAATTCAAATAAAAAAGTTTACATTTGACATTTTAGATCGCAACTTTGGTTTAGGTCATTTCTTCCACCAAAATCATGTGAAAAATTAAAAATATAAATTTCAAACCTAGTATGTGATTAATGTGCTCCTTAAAGTTTATAAAATTCTTTAAGCATCTTATAACAATCACAAATGAGAAACCCAAAACTAAAAAATTATAGATCTCATCGAGGGCTATAATTTCATATACAAAGTATTTTTATCCGACACCCTACAAGAAATAGATATTTTTTTTTCCTAAAGCGACAATCCCTAGTACCCAATTAATATGTTGCTAAAACTTTTATGTTTTTAACATTTTAACGATCTCAAATAAAAAAATAAAATTACAAAGTTTTAGATTTCATTGAAAGCTATAATTTTCATACAAAAATATAGCATCTTCCAAGGTAGTACGAAAAATATACATTTTTTAAGGTGCAGCCTTGTTACTGACATATGGGTCATCTATCAGATCCATGCTGCATAGGATAGCTGATTGGATAAACGCCTCTTTGTAGCTAGTTAAGAGAGTCAAAAACGCAAGTTTCAGATCTACATAACCCTGCAGACAACTTTGAGGACCACGGTTTAGTTTTACTGCCCGTGTTGTGCTGCATAGCTTCTGCCTAGCAACACAAAGCAACGTTGAACGGAAGAGTTGTTGATGCAATTCTGATACTTTTATCTCTGTTTGTTAAGATGCTTGCTTAGTTCTTGCTAAGTTCACTAGCATCTATCTGCGTGGTTACTAGAGCATTTACATTTGAATGTGAAATGGACACTCGATCCTGTTTGATTATAGAGATGTCTTCTCTCCGCGATGAGTCCGAACTCCGGGTATTGGATCAACGGAGTTTCTGGCAGGCAACGCAGCTGAGAAATTCCTAAAATAAAGCACTGTAGTGCCATCATCAATGCTTTGGATTTGGTGTTTCTCCCGTGTTACATGTACACCAAACCTTTGTAACAATGATTGATTGTCTGAAAATTAAATTATGCCATTCGCGGGAAGTCCCCTAAATTAGGGTTTTATCTCTCCTCTGGCGACGCCGCCAGAGTCCACCAGGAAAACCGATCTCCTCACGAGACCGGCCACTAATTCTCGACAGTCGATCGTGAAGCACGCAGGAAAAGCAGGGGGAGAAAGAAGGGCGAAGCATGGCATCCACTTCAGGCAAAGACAAGGCTGTTGAAGGGGAGGAAGGGCATCCAGAGCCGAGTCTGGAGGAAAAGTTGGAGGCGCTGAACCTGCAAGGAGAAGAGGAAGAAGATCTTGACTTCTCAGATGAGGTTGAGGATCTGATCAAGGATGTACGCTGGCTAGCCCTATTCAGGGTACATACGACGAAGCCGTTCAGCCATGCAGCCTTGTTCAGTGCGATGAGGAACGCGTGGGCGGCGGCGAAGGAGGTCACATTTAAAACTTTGGGACCAAACCTGTTTCTGGTTCAACTCCATTGTCTAGGTGACTGGACGAGGGTAATGGATGGTAGTCCGTGGTTGTTCCGAGGAGCTGCGGTGGTGATCGAGGAATATGATGGTTTTTCCAATGTAAATACTTACAAGCTGGATCGTATTCCAGTTTGGACTCGCATCCAAGGGATCCCGGAGGGATTGATGAAGAAGAGGGAATTAGCAGAGAGAGTAGCAAAAAAGGTGGGGGAGATAATCACAGTGGTGGTCAATGAAGGGCAGATCAATCCGACGCCGTATCTTCGTGCTAGGGTATGGCTTGATCTTGATAAACCGCTGGTGCGAGTTGTCCCAATCACACTGAAGGAAAGAATGGTGCATCTCGTTCAGTATGAAAAGCTCCCAGGTTTCTGTTTCCATTGTGGCAAGATGGGGCACGAGGTGATGGAGTGTGGTGATGGCATTCACAGCAAAGCCCTATGTGAATGGGGTGATTGGCTGCGCGTTCCATTTGTTCCTCTGGCTGTTCCGAGGGATGATGGGAGAGGAGGGAGAGGATGGAGTCGTGGTAGAGGCCGAGGTCGCAGCAGTGGTCGTGGGATGTGGACCGCGGATGATGCTGATGACATGGACACCTCCCAAGGGGAGGATGATGATGAGGACAGCATGGCTATGAGGAAGAGGGAAGCTGCAAAGGTGGGAAGCAAAGGGCGGGTGGCTCAGCAAATTAATCTGCTTGAGAACACGTTGCCGCTGAATTCAGAGACTAGTCCTGTGAAGGAGCAGGAGAAAAAAAGGGCTAGGAGAACTGATGAGGAGGAGGATGACACAAATAATTCCATGACTAGATCGGCGCTCTCCTTCGAGGAGGGTGACCGGACACAATGAAAATATTAGCATGGAACTGCCGCGGGCTCGCGAAAGCCCGGGCAGTGCGAGCGCTTCTGGACATCCAGAAGCGGGAAAGGCCCGATGTGTTTTTTCTGTCTGAGACACATCTGGGTAAAGCGAAGGCAGAGAAGTTGCAAAGGAAGCTAGTCTGTGATCATCATATCGTTGTCGAGAGTGATGGCCGCAGTGGGGGTTTATTAATGTTATGGAGGAAGGACGTCCAAATTAAATTGCAAGAGATGTCAGAATATTTTATCGATGTGCTAGTCGATGATGGTAGAGAATGGAGGCTTACCGGAATTTATGGTGAGCCAAGATGGGAGGAGAAAGAGAAGACGTGGGAGGCGCTGAGGACCCTCCATGGTAGAATGCATAAACCATGGCTGGTCGTGGGAGATTTCAACGAAATTTTATTTCATCATGAAAAGGAGGGAGGGCGTCCCAGAGCTCAACGCTACATTCAAGCTTTCAGTACAGCGCTGCAAGACTGTAGCCTATCCGACATGGGCTACAGTGGGGATATATTTACTTGGCAGAGAGGAATGATTCGAGAGCGACTGGATCGTGGAGTATCAAATGCTCTATGGAATGATTTATTTCCTGATGCTCGGGTTGTCAATGGCGAGATGACTAGGTCTGATCATAGACCGTTGATTGTAGAAACGGATGGGCCACCTATTCCTGTCGCTCCGGCACAGCAGGGAACCAGGAGGTTTGAGGCTCGCTGGTTGAAGGAAGAAACTGTGGAGCAGATGGTCCAAGCAGCATGGGCACGGGCAGTCGCAAGAGGGGATTCTCCCTCATTGATGCAGAAGACTAAGGATGTCCATGACGAGCTACATACTTGGGACCATAAGGTGCTGAAAGGGCCAGTATATCGGATTAAGAAATTACAGGATGAGCTAGAGAGGGTTAGGAGAGGACCACTGACGGAAGACAGCGTTGCAGCTCAAAAGGAGATCCTAGTTCAGCTGGAACTATTAATGGAGCAAGAAGAATTGACATGGATTCAGAGGGCACGCGCCAATTGGCTTAAGCACGGTGATCGTAATACTAATTTTTTCCATCATTATGCATCTAGTAGGAGGAAAAAAAATAATATTAAGGGTCTGGTTGATGACCAAGGGATAAGGCATGATGATAATGACACCATGCGTTCAATGGTGCACAACTATTTCTCTGAATTATTCCAGTCGGACGTCCAGGAGATTAATAATGACGTGCTCAGTGCGGTTAAGCGAAAAGTAACTCCAGAGATGAACCAAGGATTGCTAGCTCCGTTCTCTTATGAGGAAGTCAAGCATGCCCTCTTTAGCATTGGGGATTTGAAAGCCCCTGGGCCGGATGGACTTCATGCCATCTTTTATAAAAGGTTCTGGCATATGCTGGGGGATGATCTGGTGCAAGAAGTTAGGCAGGCAATAAACACATATTCTATTCCTGATGGATGGAACGAGACTACTATTGTGATGATACCGAAAGTGGAGAATCCAGAGAAAGTGTCCCAATTCCGCCCAATCAGTCTATGCAATGTTGTTTATAAGGTGATCTCTAAGATGCTCGCAAGGAGATTGAAGGGTATCCTACCTGAGATTATTAGTGACCATCAGAGTGCATTTGTCCCAGGGCGTTTGATAACGGATAATATTCTTATTGCATATGAATGTGTTCATGCTATTAAAAGGAAGAAAGGGAAACGTGGCCTATGTGCAGTGAAGTTGGATATGCACAAAGCATATGATAGGGTCGAATGGGGATTCCTAGAAAGGATGATGATCAGATTGGGATTTGATGAAAGATGGGTGCGATTAATTATGGCATGTGTTTCCTCTGTTAAATACTCAGTTAGATTTAATTCTATGGAGACAGAGATAATAACACCCACCAGGGGGATTAGACAGGGGGACCCCCTGTCACCTTATCTGTTTTTAATTGTGGCAGAAGGACTATCTAGCTTGATCCAACAAGCGGAGGAGAGAGGAGAATTGGAAGGAGTGAAGGTGTGCAGAGAAGCGCCCATGGTGTCTCACCTCCTTTTTGCTGATGACTCGCTAATACTAATGCATGCAGATAAGCCCAACGCAGATTGCCTCAGAGGTATTCTTGATATTTATTGTCAAAGCTCAGGACAGATGCTAAGCGCGGCTAAGTCAAGTATTTATTTCTCGAGGAATACGGAGGCAGAGGTGAAATTGGAGGTATGTGAATCTCTTGATATTATGTGTGAATCACTCAGTGACAAATATTTGGGCTTGCCAGCATTGGTGGGTGCCGATAGGAGTGATTGCTTCAGACATCTGATAGATAGAATTATGATGAGAATTAACGGTTGGAAAGAGAAGCTCCTCAGCATGGGTGGCAAAGAGATCTTAATTAAATCTATCGCCCAAGCCTTGCCAACATATGCAATGATGGTGTTTAAAATCCCAATTAACATATGCAAGGGGATGACAGACGCCATATCGCAGTTTTGGTGGGGTGATGACGATGATAAGAAGAGGATCCATTGGCAAGCATGGTGGAAATTGTGCTTCCCTAAATTTAAAGGTGGCATGGGGTTTCGAGACTTTCATAGTTTCAATTTAGCGATGCTCGCGAAACAGGTCTGGAGATTATTATATGCCCCAGACTCTTTATGTGCAAGAGTATTGAGAGCCAAATATTACCCGGATGGGAAACTTCTTCAAGCCCGGATGAAGAGTGGGAGCTCCTTTACTTGGCAGAGTATTCTGGCAGGCCTACAGTGCTTTAAACGTGGCTATATATGGCGAGTTGGTGATGGTACGCAAATCAATATTTGGAATGATAATTGGATTCCGGGTAACCACAATCTGAAAGTCCTAACTCCAAGAGGTAATATATTGCTTTCCACGGTGGATGAACTTATTAATCCGATTGATGGCAAATGGGATGAAAATTTAATCAGATCCATATTTTGGTCCACTGATGCAAATCGTATTCTCCAAATTCCAATCTATAATGGGCGAGAAGATCTGGTTGCGTGGCACCATAATAAGAATGGTTTGTTCACTGTGAAATCAGCATATCATTGTCAGTGGGAGTATAAGTTTGGTTCGAGGAACTACACAGCAGCAGCAAGCGGTTCAGGGTCTGAAGTGGTATGGAAAAAACTATGGAAGCTTTCAGTTCCAGCTAAGGTTAAAATTTTTGCTTGGCGAGCCCTCCATGGGTGTATTCCTTGCCATGTGATTTTGGCGAACAGGCATATTACCAATGCTGTAAACTGTCCGGTATGTCAAACTGAGGCGGAAGATATAAAACACGTCCTGTTTTCATGTGGCCGAGCAGTGGAAATTTGGAAATCGCTGGGTATATGGCAGCACATTGAGAAGCTATTGAGGATTGATAGATCAGGCTCAGTACTTATCCAGGAGATCATCAGGCTCGGTGGTAAGGATGCAGAGCTCAAACTCGGCCGGGCAGAGCTTATTCTAACTGGCTGCTGGTACATTTGGTGGCAGAGAAGACAACTTGTCCATGGGGAAGAAGTCCAAACTCCACCCAGGTCGGCATTGTCAATCGCTGCAATAACAACAAACTACTTTGTTGCTCCAAAGAAGGGGGCAGTAATTAACCAGGGATGGAAAAAACCCTCTGAGGGAAACCTGATGATTAATGTTGATGCAGCATATAATGAAATACGAGGAACAGGTAGTTCCGGAGCTGTGATCAGAGATTCTGGAGGTGCATTTATCGCCGCATCTCATAGTTACATCGCTCATGTTCTGGACGCAGCATCTGCAGAGGCAATTGCTCTCAGAGATGGACTCTTATTAGCCCAACAAATTGGATGTACTCGTGTTGAGATTCAATCCGATTGTATGGAGGTGGTTCGGACGATGCAAGATGGAGGATTCTCGGCTACTGCTGCAGCGGCAATCTATGATGAAATTGTCGATATATGGAAGGAATTCAATGAGATAACTATTAGTCATTGTGACAGATCTTGTAACTCAGTAGCCCATGAGTTAGCTAGGCAAGCTTTAGGAAAGAAGAGTTCCCAGGTTTGGGTAGATGACCCCCCATCATCTATCCTCCAGCTACTTGTAAACGATGTATCCGTATTTGTGAATCAATAAAGCTTGCCTGAAGTTTCAAAAAAAAAATGATTGATTGTCTGAACACTTGATATGTCCATGTCATTTATACTATATTGGAAGCCCTGAAAGAACAAGTGACTAGGTCACTACTTGAAATTTTTTTCAGTCTGGTTGAAAAAGGGCACAAGCATCAGACCAGCTACGAGAACACAATATGGCACACTAACGAAAGTTCAAATATGATATAAACTAGAACCTGCAAACAAATGACTAACTACTACAGGAACTTAAAAACCAACTAATTATTGTTCAAACTCTGAAAACAAATTATGACCTCGCTCAAACAGATTCATCAAATGGTGCAGTGCCGTCATCCTGAAACCATGGTTTCCATATGCCAACTTTTGCTATCAGGAGAAAACAATTTTCTGAGAGGCATATCTATATATAATACCAATCAGGTGGAAACTATTTTCTGATAGGCCTATAATACCGATTTGTGTCACTCTGACACTATTTTCAGCAGAACGCAATACAGAGGAAGCTCAGTATGTGACGGACCGACACCAAATGACAAAACAGATCAAGCTTAACTTGTGAGTTGTGACACAGACAGACACAAACTGTTTCTCAGAGGTAGGCTACAGACAATCTGTACATACTGACATTCAAACCATCAGCTTTCCCGTAAAAGGGGAAATTTACTATATATATAAAGAAAATGAATCTGCATCGTAGGATTCAGACTGTCTTAGCAAACAATCTAGCCTCTGTTCACAACGTATATGATTGAGCATCTGTCTTCCACTTGTAGTCGGTGAGGACTTGTCTGGAACCGGGTCATTCATCCTTTGATCATTATGACATTAGATATCATACATATGTTGACAGGTCAAAGTAAATGCATACTTCTCAACTGAAATAATTTCTATAAAAGGATTGCACAACAATTAATCACAGGTCAAGTAATTAAATATATGACATACATTTCCCAATATATCAATACATTCACATTTAATTTGACAGTTAAAAGACTGATCATGTGACAAAAGAATTTACATGCTGTAAAATCAAGAAATGGTCAACAACCTGTACTAACGAGAAAAAACTAAGAAAGCAACATACACCAGTACAATCCACGCTATAATATAACACTGACAGAAATACAACGCAGGGACATCAAAATGCTCCCAGATCCTTAGCAACTAGGAGAGGTTAACCTACACCAGGAAGATCTTTAACGAGCAAGTCAATCATCCACAACGAGAATTGTGAATTCATTGTTCTATAAAAAAAAATAGATGGATCAAAGACTTGAAAAACATAGCATTTAATAGCTAAACCAGAAACACCTTAAGCATCTTCCAGTTTCCAGTGGTGCCTAAACAAATTGGAAACAGAAGTCTTACACAGGTAAAGAAATCTGTGCCAAACCATACAGACCACAGACAGATATGGAACCCAAGTACCTAATATCCACATATTTTCTGTTTCAAAACTTAATATTTCAGATTTCAGACACTTATAGCTGCACAATTAAGCAGTTAAAACATTAAAGATGCTGAATCAAAGATGGAGGGTGTGAAAGGGGAGGGCGTGTACCTTGAGCAAGGAGAGCAGCAACACCTGTTTTTCTTTTGAAACAAAGCAGCAACACCTGTAAGCAAGTAAACACTGAACAGACTCGAATAATGGGTTAGAAAATGCATCCGGTGCCAGCAAGCAAACACATACCACACGCATGGACCAAAACAAACACATCTCCATCTCCTGAGGAGGTGGGAGCTGCTGCGCTACCACCACCACTGCTAGTGCATTGGGGGCACCATTCCTGTCCTAACGTCGATGCTAAAATCTAGTATCTAGCAGCTTGTTAGTCTCAGCAAATAAACCTTCCACTGGCATGGCATCTCCTTCCACCAAAAAAAAACAAACAAACAAACAAACTGATGAATTTCATGTTAAAAATTTGTCCTATATGACAGAGGCAGTAAAGCTAAAAAAATACAGCCAAGGAATTAAAAATGGTTAGTTTTATTCCACCTAAGTACCACAACTGTTCAGGAGCCAACGTACATTTGTCTTAGAGAGCTCAATTGTCATACTTGTGTATTGCAACAGTTCTCCAATCAAGTTAACTCCCAGGTCATCATTTGGGCATATATAGTATCCACAGGTTTCGGCTCAACATATCCACCATATGGTCTTTCCATACTTGCTTTGTATCATATGATTCCACTGCAACATTGGCCTCCTCAATTCCCAAGTATCATACATCCACACTCAGCTTACCATGATACACACAAACCCCTTGAATTTTCATCGAACTCTTCTTTCAAGTCAATCACAATCAATTTTTCTTAACCAAACAGCCTGTAATCAGAATTAAGCCATCTTGATCAACCAGGAGCATACACCGTCATTATCCAAGGCAACCAAAAAGAAAAAAATCCTTGGCAACCACCATTCACAAAACAACAAAATACTTCCATAACCAAAACCATCGACACCTGTCACCTTACATCTGTATTACATCAAGGTGGTCACAAAATGTGCATCCCTTTCATGCAAGATCGAGTATCAGCCAACAAAACTAGGCCATGGTGTGAATCTATGATCAATTTCCTACTATGTTCAGCCAATACAGCATGCCCTAATTCCTTCTACAAGAGCAAGAAGAAACACTAAGCAGATTAGTTAACAATTTCCCCAACTAGTTACAAGCTGCCATTAACCAGGTGCCTTGTAATGCTTCAGCAAAACCAGTACAGGTACGGACTGAGTGCACTGAAGGGATCCTTAGCAAACCAAATCATGCTTGCCAATGAAATTTGATTGCTCGTGTTATTACTTAGGCATAATAGTATGACACATGTCTCAAGCTTTCTATCTTCTCACAGAAAAGAAGGAAAGCCTCACACTTGAGAACTTCATCTAAGGGGACTTCTCTGATGGTTTTATCACTTGTGCAAAACCAAGACGAAGAGCTAGTGCTTGTCTCCTGCTCACTGACAATACTGCTCTCTCTCACATAAGCGACAAAGTGGCCCCCTGTTATGGTCCTCTTGTAATGACACCAACTAGACAATATTTGGCATTATCTTTGTCCCTGGACCTCAAGGTTTGCAAAATATAATAATTCAAAAGGTCACACAAACAAAACACAGATTAGCTATCAACATCACAAATAAGAAAATACTATCAGATTAACAGTTTTGACATACAGAATTAGTGACACACTACAATTGTATTATAGTCAGTTCGTTTCATTTTTTATGCGCATAAAAAGGAAAACAAAATTCCTTAGCTGTTCCATCTGTGAGACCCAAGGCCACGCGCGTGTCGCATAGCGCGAGGGTCACTGGGTGGGCCTGGGCCAGGCCAGGCAGAGTTACTGCCAGGCACATGCGTAGAGAAGCCAAACCAGCATCAAGCATGTACCAAGTAGGTTTTTCTGTCCCATCAAAAAAAGTAGGATTTTCCTTATTTTTTACAAAAAAAAAAAAATCAATAGTATGATTCACTTACACCTGGACTCCAGTGTATGCCATGGCCCACCCCTACACCCTGTGGGTCCACCCCTGGTGCACTGTCTAGGCAGCTCTGTGGCCTCGGAGAAACAACCCTATGATGAGAAGCCAAATGACAAAAAAAAACTGCTCTGGAAAAAAATCTGGCATGCAAATACAAATACAAATCATGGAAAAAAATCTGGCATGCAAATACAAATACAAATCATGAGAACTTATTACTTCAGAACTGAACAAGGCATCAAGATGGTGACAGAGGTTCAACGACAAGGTTCATACATCAAAAAGGAAAATCAAACTACAAAGAAACTGCAATTACATGGCATACACACACACAACTATCAGGTAAATTCTTGGTGCCGTTTCTTTCTGGAATTATTTGAAAGGAAAAACACAAGCCAAAAAACATTCAGACTTGCAAATCTACCTACTTGGAAGAGTCAAAGACAAAGGAGAACATGCATGAATAATCAGAAGTATTGATGTATTAAGAAGCAGGCGATCACTTGATGCGAACCTCCACCATTTGTGGCATCTTCTGGCGCATTCTATTTAACTCCGAGAGGATTTTAAAATCCTTATGCAGAGACAGTAACCACAGCTTCCTTAAAGAGACAAGAGAATCAAATCCTTGAGGAACCTTATTCAGTTTCGACAGCGACACAATATAAATGTTCAATGTTTCAGAGGGCATCCTAAGCAGTCAACTGGTTGACATTGAACATGTTCTTCAGTATTAGTGTCTTTAGCTCTGGAAAGGACCCTTCAGAAATAACCATTGTCTCTGTGCTCACCCTGTTAAGACTCAGATAGTGGCACATGTGGAGCAATAAGCAGTAGCGGGTCTTCCTGAAGACCAGACCAGCTTTGAGCTATATACTTGAGGTTTTTCCCATGGCCTTGAAATATTGGGCACTGCAGTGTCTCAGCAGCCCAGCGGCCCCTGACAATCAAATTGCAGAGCTGTTTGGACTGTGGATTCAGAGCTTCTAATTGAAGTGGCTGCTCCTCGTCAATTGCATTGAGAAGCAAGCTTGAGTGAAGTGGCTGCTCCTCGTCAATTGCATTGAGAAGCAAGCTTGAGTGAAGTGGCAGCTTGGATAAAGTAGCAAAAAGCTTTGCAGAATGCATGCATGGCACTAACTTTGCCAATCCACACGCTTTGCAGTTTTCTGAGTCCGTCCAGTTGGTTCCCCAAATCATTTGTGGCCTCCAGTCTCAAGAGTCTGAAGTTCTACCAAGTTTGAGAGATCATCAATTGCATTGAGAAGCAAGCTTGAAAGAAGTGGCAGCTTGGATAAATTAGCAAAAAGCTTTGCAGAATGCATGGCACTAACTTTGCCAATCCACACGCTTTGCAGTTCTGTCCAGTTGGTTCCCCAAATCATTTGTGGCTTCCAGTCTCGAGAGTCTGAAGTTCTAACAAGTTGAGAGATACTTGGGTGGCTGTAGCCCAGCGAAGTACTGGAAATCTTTCTGTTTCTCATCAACAACTCTGTCAGCTGACACACGCCACAGCTTCTTGACCTGAACTACGCCTCATGGTAGCTTCTCTATTTTTGTTTGCTTTATGTCCAGTGCCTGTAGGTTGGATAGCTTCTCAACACACTCCGGGAGAGACTTAACTCCAGTGCGCCACAAGCCAACGTAAAGTAGATTAAACAGATTCTCTACAGATGCTGGCACTTCTGTTATTTCAGAATCTTTCAGCTCAAGAACAGTAAGGTAGTTAGATTCAGAAAAGATTGAGGCTACATGTGAGTGGACATTACACCATCAAGTGAGGATAGAGTGTGAAGGTGCCAGAATCTCACTGTTGGTACACCGCTGTCATTCCATCCACACAATGACAGGCGACACACAGCCACATTGCACCTTGATGATTTTGCAGTGCCAAACTTTTCATCTTTAGCTATTGAAAAGAGCCAGGTCACGCACAATATCGTGCATCTTACGTGTATTCACCCTACCAAAGCTCATCATACTCAGCCACTTCCTCCAGTGTGTTGTTTCCGTTGGTCGCTGCAAATCCTTCAGCAACCCACTGCCTGACAAGGCTCTCTTTTGACATGACGTGATCTTCCGGAAACAAACTGCAGTATAGGAAACAGTTTCTGAGGCTCCCTAGCAAGTCATTGTAGCTAAGCTTCAAAATTGCCTGGACATTGTATGATTTAGCTAGCTCGCTCTGGAACTGATTGTACACTTGATTCCAGTATTGCTCTTTCTTCAACAATACGAGGCTGCCCATAGATATAATTGCCAATGGCAGGCCCTTGCACCTATTCTACTATGGAAGTGGCCACATCTTGGAGCTCTGGGGGGCACTTTTGGTCTGCTCTGTTATTAAAGGACCTTCTGCAAAAGAGGGTGAATGCATCAGAGCTTCCCAAAGGCTGGAGCTGAAGACGACATCCTGAAGATGCAAGTTCACTCCGTGTAGTGACGATCATACAACATGCTCTGTGAGTCTTGAAAATGCCATCCATTTGATGCTCTGTGAGTCTTGAAAATGTCATCCATTTGATGGTACACATCCACATTCCAAACATCATCCAAGACAAACCAAACATTTGCTGGTACCTATAGGATATTCTTAATTTCTTCTCTCAAGTAGGCACCCATACTTTTGATGCTATCTGATGGCTTATATGCATCCTTCTGATCTCTCTGAGTAGCTCTCTCAGCAAGCCAACTATTGTGTTGGGCTGTTACACTGTGATCCTTGCATGAACTGGGAATTTGGTGTTCTCACTCATATACATTCATTACCAGAGTGGTCTTCCCCAATCCACCCATGCCGTACACCACTATCACTGTTGTTGGGCTCATTGCAGTGAAGGCCATTCAATCAACTTTACTTGATTGGATTTAATTCCCACGAGATCTCCATCTTGAGTAAGCTCTGGCAAATAAGCTCTCTGGCAAGCAGCCTTGGTATCCTTGTTGAACCCACCTTTGACTAACTGCTTCAATGATCCTTCTTCCTGCATCTTAAAATTATGGTATGAGTATTTATCGATTACATCCTCGACATTCCTTGATCACATTCAAGCTGAGATTCATCGTATCCAAATCTTGGACTACACTGTTCATCATTTTCAAGTCATCCCCAGTGCGCGTAAGATTTCCTGGTAGCTCCCTCAGATTTGCTACTTTTTCTGAAGCTTCAGCAATGATGAATTTGATGACTTTTGTGAAAACCAAGGAATTTGTTACATAAAGCAGTTAGATAAATATATAGAAGTAACTAGCGGAAGGTATATTCGTGGAAGATAAAGAAGACAAAAAATGACTAATAAAGATTAGTTCGAGATACTGTACGCAATATTTTTTACTTAAAGTTTCAGAGACCCGTGTGGCCCATGTGCACATGTTAAAGAAAAGCACAAAATATTAACCATTATTAATAGGTTCACCTGTTGGGATGATAACTCTATATTGCGTTTTCAAATCCTTTCTTTAATTAGCATGATTGATCTCACCTTAATTACTAACATTATTTTCCCTTGATGCAGTGCTTTTGTTCTGGGGCTCGGCCATGACATGCAGCAAAGAAACTGTAACAGAGGATTAACTAAATAGCTAAAAGTGGGATGAGATGCTAAGGCGAATGTGGTGCTGTCAAATCTTTGTTGAGGCAATATTGCAAACACATGGTGTGCTATGCTATAACAGAAGGCAAATACGATACCAAATGAAAGGTTTCTTGTTTTTATAATGGTAGATATTAAACCTAAAATCCAGCTACAATCTGTTTGAAAACTTAATATTTCAGATTTCAGATACTTATAGCTGCATAATTAAGCAACACGACATTAAAGATGCTGAATCAAAGATAGGGCCAGGAAGGGGAGGGCATGTACCTTGAGCAAGGAGAGCGAGAGCAACACCTGCAAGGAAGCAAACTAAAACAGAATACTTGAAGAATGGGTTAGAGAACGTACCTGGGGCCAACAGCAAGAAAACACATACGGCACAAACCTAACACATGTCCATCTCCGGAGGGGGAGGTGGGAGCTGCAGCTGCTCCTCCGCTGCCGCTGCTGCTGCCGGCGCCGACCTCCGGGGCGGCGGATCAAACTCGACGTGGTACTCCCCATCCACGCGCATGTAGTAGCGGATGAACATGGCCATGATGAACGTTATGGAGGCGCAGCAGAGAAACGACACGACGCGGCTGACGAGTGTAAAGAAGCGGGCCACCCCGCCATCAGTGTGGAAAGAGAGTACCCTGGCGATCATGAGCAGGTAGTGGATCACGACGAAAGCGACGAGGAGGATGTCGCCGGTGCGGCCCATGCCGCCGAACACGCAGTACATGGCGTACGGGAAGAGCTTCACCTTCATCGCCGGCCATGGCCGCTCCTCGTCCTCCGCCGCCACCGCGGGTGGGGAAGGAGGAGGAGGGGGAGGGCTCGGCGGCATCCCCTCCTCGTCCTCCGCCGCCACCGAGGGTGGGGCCGCAGGAGGAGGGCTCATCGGCATCGCGACTGGATCCGAAGGGAAGACGACTAGAGAGAAGCGGAGATCGGGCGAGGCAGGAGGGGGAGGAGCACCTGTGCGGACATCGGGCGAGGTGGGAGGATCGGAGCAGCTGCTGCTGCTGCCTTGCCGGAATCGATCGAGGGAGCCGCCGGGCGGGTCGAGAACTCGAGATCGCAAAGCGCGGGCACGGATCGGAGATGTGGTCGGGAGATCGAGATCAGGATTCGGCGAGACGAGGAAACTCTGGGGATCGATTGCTCTGCGAGGCGGGGGAATCGAAAACCCAATGCGCTGGGGTTTTTATTGCCCGGGAAGATGAGTAGAGTCGGTTGCGCCAACCTGGTGTGTGCTGGAATTCGAACAAGAGTCGGAATCGGCATCTCGGCCTCCCGCCTCCGCTCCAGTGCAGGGAGGGGTTTAGCCCGGTTTTTTTTTCTTTTTCCTTTTTTCTTTTTTTTTCTAGCAAGCCGTGGGCTTTTCCATTATACCGTCTTTACCCCTTGAGCCTTGACGACGACAAAAAATAATAGAAAATAAATGTGTGCATTGGTGTAAGCTTCATGCACAAAAACTAGAAGTACTTTTTTTAGATTGAAACTAACAAAATACTTCGTGTATTGATTCAAACCCTTGTGTTGAGAATAGCTTGCTACATTGATTCCAAACACGTAAAAGTTGTTCTGCCTGCGTCATAAAATGGTCTAGTATATGTTTTGGAATTTTTTTGCGCACATAAAGTAAAATGACTTTTTAGACTTTAGAGTATGCTAGGTAATTAATTTCGTGTGTAGCCGCAAAAACTAAAAAAAGATTTATTATCAATAAAAGTTGAAATATAGGTAGAGATCACCCAAGAGCGTCTGCAGCAGGACACACTACCTGGAGAGTGGAGCCTCGCGTTGGTGGCGGTGTAGCCATTTGATCGATGCATTCTTTGTGGGTGAGCTACGAGTGCGTGATGTAGGTGGCCTAGCAAACCCACGCTGCGGACCTAGTGCGGTAGGACCAAGCGAGCAGGTGGGTGACTGAGACCCTCATGCTGAGCTGACGTCATGGATCTACAGGAATATAGGACACACGACATCCGGTAGATTAAGGTTTGCCTCTTGAATCTGTATATAAGAATATAGTGTTGCAGGCCCATAATTCTCCATGTCCTATGGGCTGGAAGTAGAAGGGCCAGTAAGAGTCCACGACACTTGAAGGCTAGCTTGTCTCCAAGAAGAAGCTCGAGAAAACGCCTGGAGCAAATGATTCATTGTCTTCCAAATCGCCATATCAGCAAGCCAATCTGACCACTGAAAGAGACCCCGTTGTTAACGGTCGATAACACCTCTTTTCACTGTCGACATTCCCTTGAAAACTTGGAAAAACATCATCACATGTGTTGCATTTGATTTGAATTCACCTAGTTCCACATGTACTTGCACATCTTATTTGGATGCCAAAAAAATACCAAAACAAGCATGAATGGCCAAAGGAGAAGCAAGGGAAGGAAGTGGGACGTGGCAAGGGGAAGTGGGACCGTTGGTGGATAAGGTCAGTCATTACTTGACGATCTTGGAGCTAGAGAGACAACTCTGGCACATCAACTAAATCTAAAGCAGAGATGCCAAAATGATGTGAATGGTATCCATACAGAGCTTTAAAGGGTGAATTATTCCATAAAAGGCAACTGAGCATACCACTTCGGACAAGCATTAGCGAAACAACGAAGGAAAGTTTCCATTGTTTGCTACTACCTCCATCTCAAATTATAAGGCATTTGACTTTTTTGACACTAAGTTTGACTGCTCGTCTTATTCAAAAAATTTTACAAAATATTACTTCTTTTATTGTGACTTGTTTTGTTAATACGAGTTCTTCAAAAATGATTGAAATTTGACTATTTTTGTGATTTTTTTGAATAAGATGACTGGTCAAATTCGAGTAAAAAAAGTCAAACATCCTTCAATTTAAGATGGAGGAAGTAGAACTCATTCACAACTGGATACCCACCAACCAGAACAATTCCCTCTCTTTGCCTAATGATCAACAACGGCGGCCCAAAAGAACTAATCGCCTTCTACACGCGAATCTCATCCACAAACATATAAAACAGGCCAGATCGCCTTCTACACGCGAATCTCATCCACAAATATATAAAACAGGCCACATGTGTATGTGTGCTTTGGGGGTTTTGGGGGTGGGGTGCACGAGAGGTCGGCGCCTGTGATTCAGCAGCCGCCCAGCATCTTCGTCAATGGCACGTTGTACCTGCCCTTAGTAGCATACGCATGTACACTGTAGATATACATATAACAAGTTGATGCATCCTTTTGCATTTTTTACTAGTTGCTACACCAAAGAGATACAAACATACAAGATCTCATGTGGTGGTGGATTTCTAGATATCCTTTCTAATGAAATCATTTACTTTTCTAGATATCCTTTTTCTAATGAAATCATATGAACAAACCTAACAACAGTATCCTGGGAGGATTCATGCCATTTTATATGGTGTCTGCCATGTCTTTTACTCCTTCAATTCCAAATTATAAATCTTTTTGGCTTTTCTATATATATATATATATATATATATATATATATATATATATATATATATATAAAAATTCTTTCCTACTCCTAGGGAGTAGTTACCTCATCCTATATATATATATATATATATATATATATATATATATATATATATATATGTTCAAGCATAACAAAAACTATGTATCTAAAAAAAACCCAAACGACATATAATTTGTAGATAATAAGGAACATACAAGGAATGGCATTGTAAGCTCCACTGCTGACTCATTTCAAAAGAATGGTACAGATAATGCATGTGTGTGTGATACAAGAAAACAGTTTTAGTTGACACAGTAATAACATTGCAAATTCAGTCGAAAATGGAGTAATGTTCTTATATGAACTGATGCCTTATATGTAACTAGAAAAAAGAACATCGACATTGGTAAGTCTAGATTGCATACTGAGGGCAAAAATAGCAAACCATGTTTCAGGAATTATTATTTCAGAAACAACATCTGACAAAATGATCCAGATTGACAAATGCAGCTATAATGTCTAACAGCAAATTTGATGGATTTTGGAGTGGATATAGTTGCATCCGGGCACACTTTTACTACTGAAAGAGCAGCCAAGTTTGACAAAAACAAACAAAGCTATCTGCTGTTAGGCACGTATCTCCAGAACATGCTGTAGATCCTTCTGCATTCCAGCCATGTCCCATTGAGCCTTGAAGTTACTGTGGAGACCCAGCAGCCAGAGCTTTTTCAAAGACCCCAGGGATTTGATGCCTTGAGGGACTTTCTCCAATTTTGGCAATGATGTGATATACAGACATTCTATGACTGGAAGTGCTCCATTACTAACTTTCAGAAGCCTGACATCATTCATGTTCTTCAAAACTAGTGTCTTCAGGTGTGGGAAGGATCCTTTCGGAAGGTCCAAAGTAGGTGGACTAGGAATATTGTTAAGTCTCAGATATGTGATGTTTGGTACAGTAGATGCTAGAACCACCAGCGGATCTCCTACGAAGTGGCATCTGCTTAGGGCAAGATACTTGAGATATCTGCCATGGTTCTGAAGTATCGGGCAATCCGTTAGAGACCAAAATCCTCTTATAATTAGCTTGTGGAGCTTCATGCAAGTTGGATTGAAATGATTCAACAGAAGTGTCTCATTTTCATCAGCTGCAGATAGAAGCAAACTGGAAAGAAGTGGCATAGTTGACAAGGTAGCAAAAAGCCCTGCGCAGTGGGCAGAAGTGATGTTATCTATCCACAGGCTTCTTAGTTGCAAAAGCTTATCAAGTTGCTCCGGCAAGTCCATGCTTGCTTGCACAGTCTCAAGAGTCTGTAAATCTTCAAGGTTCGAAAGCCCTTCCGGAGCTTCCACTCCGACAAAGTACCGAAACTCTGACTGGTTCTTATCAGCAAATTTGTCAGCAAGAAGGTGCCTTAGCTTAGTGAGCTTCACTATACCAGGTGGCAGTGCTTTTATACTAGTTGATTTGACATCAAGAGTTTGAAGATTGCAGAGATTCTTAATGGAGTCCGGCAGTGATGTTATTCTTGTATTTCTTAGGCCAATATATTTCAGATTAAACAGATTTCCTATTGATGTAGGCAGTTCCTGGAAATCAGAGTTCTGCAGCTCAAGGACAGTAAGGTACTTTGATTCAGATAGTATTGATGGCACATAGTCCACAATGGTATCACTTGCCATCAGGGTTCGGAGGTGCAGAAATTTCATCTTGGATTTATTCTTTTTCATCTTCTTCCATCCATATGAAGATATGCGACGAACATCTGTGTCCATCTGCACCATTGCACCAAAATCGTTTACTGTACCAAACATTTCCGCTTTAGAGATGCAAAGGGCCAACTCTCTTAAAATGTCATGCATTTTGCATGTATTCACCATGCCAAGCTCATCATTTTCCACGAGTTGCAGCATATTGCGGTGGATCAGCTCAGTAAGATAGCCCTCTGCTACCTCCTCAGGAGTGCTATCCCCTTTCTTTTCAACAAATCCTTCAGCAACCCACAGTCGCACAAGGTCATCCTTTGAGAAGTGGTAATCTTCCGGAAACAGGCTGCAGTACAAGAAGCAGTTTCGAAGGTCACTCGGCAAGTCATAGTAGCTAAGATTTAGAATTCCTCGAACCTGGTCATCTTTTTCCAGCTCACAAGGAAGCTCATTGCACATCTGCCTCCAAACTGGCACTATCTGCTTCCTTGAAGACAACCTACTGCCTACAGATACAATAGCCAGCGGCAAACCCCTACATTTCTTTACAATATCAATAGCAATCTCCTGAAGCTCTGATGGACACTTTACCAGAGGTAAATCCTCACACTTTTTTACAATAAGAGTAGCTAGATTCTGAAGCTCTGATGGGCATGCTGATAGTGACAAGCCCTTAAATTTGTTTACAGTATAAGTAGCAAGATCCTGAAGCTTAGGTGGACATTTTGCAACCGAGGAGTCCTCACATTTCCTAACAACATGATTAGCAAGCTCTTGAAGCTCAAGTGGGCACTTTTCCAATGGAAGACCCTCAGACATCTTCATCATATCATTAGCATACTCAAGAAGTTCTGATATCCAATTAAAGTGGGTTTTGTTGGGAAAAGCCTTTGTACAGAAGAGCTGGAGCGCATCCTTGATGTCTAATGGATTCAGGTTGAGCTGGTAACCTGGTGTGGCAAGAGCAGCTACATCCTGTTTCCTTGTTGTGATCACAATGCGACTTTCCTTCCCACAATCTTCAAACACGTCACTTATTCCATCATGAACTCGACGATCCCATACATCATCTAACACAACTATATATTTCTTATGTTTCAGGACTGCCTTTAAATTACTCTTCAAGTCTAAGATGCCCATTTTGTCGATATCATCTGGTTTCAGTTGTTTCTTGTGTCCAATATCAATATCAACTGGTACAGTTGCTTCCTTCTGATTGACACTGTTAACATGAGCTGTTGTTCTGTGCTGAAAGGCACTAACAATCTTTAGCAGCTCCTTCAGCAAAGCATCTACACTTCTGTATGTTTGTGAGACAGTGAGCCAAGCATGGATTTCGAAGATATCTTTCAGTTTATCATACACACTAGTGAGCAGGGTGGTCTTTCCCATCCCACCCATACCCAACAAAGATACCACCTTGAGAGCTGGTATATTTTTCATGTTGACAGGTGCACTGGGAATCAACCATTCCTTTAATTGCTCTCTTTCTTTCTTCAGCCCTACCAGGTTTTCATCCTTTACAAGTTGGGGCAAACTGTATTGAGGGAATTGCTGTTCAGCACTGGTAACTTGAGTAGGAAGAAGCTCATGGACTGAGTTCAACCACAGATTCTTCAACTTCGAAACATGCTCAATTTCCTTCTCTATCTGAACTAGATCATCAGCAATTCCACTAAACACTAGACCATAGCTTAACCCATTGGCCAACTTTTTCCCTTTAGGGTCTTGCTTGAATTGAAGAGAATGATATGAAAAGTTGTCCATAATGTCCTCGACACGGTAGGCCAGTATTCTCACTTCTGTGATCCAAGCCTTGAGCAGTTCATCACTGAGAAAGGATGCACCTGTCTTCCGTATAAATATGTTCATCATCAGAAGTTCCCTACGAATACGCCGCACAGTGTTTGGTAGCTCGATCAAATTAGAAAATTTGGTTGCAATGAAGTTAGCTGCTTCTCCTCCTAAATAGGACCCAATCTTCGAGAGAGCAAGTAGTGCTGCCTCTGCCATCTCTGCTGAATGAGAAAAAACATAAATTTGTTGAAGATTGCATAATAAGCTATTGTAACTAATGGAACCAAATGAACAGGAACTGGAAACATCCATGTCCATAGGATTGCTCCACTGTAACATTGGCAATTCATTTTCCTACAGTGGGAAGAGGCACCCATTTTTGGAAACAGTAAGGGACCTTATGTTGTTTGATTTAGAGAATTCATCATAACTATCATTGCAGTATTTACATTTTGCACACTTCGCTATGCATCAAATAAGTTTCAACACGTGCCAGTAAAAAATTAGCTAAAGGCCTCATCAAATAGAATAACCTGTAGGTTCACTACGATACTGTGGCCATCACAAAGCAGATTTTACTACTGCCAATGATAATCAGAGTCAGGAACAACTCACCAAAGATAATGGCCATATGGCGCCATGTATATCTCAAACACAATTACAAGCTTTAGCCTTGGAGCAAAAATGATGCTCCTTTCTTCAGAAATTACAAAGAACAACATTTATGTTATTTTTTTTTTTTCCCGAAAGCAAATGAAATGGATGTCACAGAGACAGAGTATGCAAGGAAATGGCCTTGTTCATTAAGCAACAAGCGAGAGCAGGGTATTGTCAGGACATTCCCGGCATCTCTTCCTATGAATATGTGGAATTTGGTCGTGGATCTAGTGGTGGGTACAGCGGAGCAGCATCAGAGGATTAGGATCACAATACGTCAACGGCGCTTGGCGGTGCGGCCATTGTTCGAGCAGGTTGCGTGTGCGTGTTAGGCGTCACAGTGGCGGGTGGAGAGGAGCACGGGGGAGACGCGATTAAGCGAGCAAAGGACGCTGCTGCTGCCTGCTGGCTGCGCCGGCGCGCGCCTCAAGGGGTGATACGGCGGCGGGATGCTGGCCGGATCTTGCGCGGCGACATGGAAGAACGGGAGCGGCGGTGTGTCCTCTCAGTCTGTTGTGATTTTGCTCTTTATTAACCCACGGTTTATCAGAAAACTCGGCATCACAAAACAGAAGCCCGCAAATCATTCCATCTTACGCTAGTTAATCAGCACCAGCAAGATTTACCTGCTGATGTTCAGCGAGGAGAGAGGTCCTCCGATGGCGGCGTCTCTTCCGCGTCCCACGCTCTGGCTTGATGCTACCAAGCTGCGTGTGCTGCTGCTGCTGCTGCTGCACTGTGAACTCCAGTAAAAGCTTGGGAGAGGAAAGCTGCGGGGCCGGGGAGATCCGAGGACCAAAACAAATGTATGATGATTATGAAAAGCTTCCTGCAGAAGAATCAACTACGTTAGCTTTGAAATCGAGATGACATTGGGTTGACTTGACTTGGTGCGCCAGCACAGCACCAACGCAGCATAAGTCACACAGTACAGGTCGGTCCTCTGAACGCAGAATTTTCACATAAAAAAATACAGAAATCAGAATTTTCATTAGTTCCAAAGTTAGAAAAAGTCTATAGGCTCAACTACTCAAGACGACAATCCATTAGCCATCCACTAACTCTGTTGTGACTTGTAGCTTTTGCCGCGTCAAAAAAATAAGTCATGTAACTAGTTGTGGTAAAAAATAGTAGGTTTACTTATTAGTTCATGTTTGGATGGACTAGAGCTATAATTACTAATTTCGTTCTAAATTATAGTTTATTTAACCTTTTTAACTCTAAATTTTACCACTTATCTTATTCAAAAAAAATTATAAAATTTTATGTCTTTCGTTGTGGCTTGCTTTACGAATAAAAGCTCTTTAAGAATAACTTAAATTTGATTATTTTTGTACAATTTTTTTTAAATAAGACGACCAATCAAATTTGAGATCAGAAAAGTTAAATGAACTATAAAAAAATACTAAAATAGCATGCCATCTAAACAACACAAGCTAAATATAAGCTACTGCCTCTTCCACTTCATCTTTCTTTCCGTAGTGGAAGCTTTTTCTTGCTACGTTTCTTTATTCCATTTCTGAGTTTTTTTTTTTTTTGTTCCGAAAAGAATCAAAGAACAGGTAAAGCAATGGATAAGAGACATTTGATTTGCGTAAGCATTCTCAAAGCTTATTTTCACTGGGACTCAACTAAAAAGGAAATATTTAAAAGACGAAAATGAAGTTGACTATAACATGCCGTAATAACGGAGTGCTCTGATTTTTTTTTTTAAATAAGGAATGCTTTGAAATTAACTTTCTTTCCATTAAAGTGAAAAATTAACACAACTAATTCGTAGTTGTACGCTTTTGCATTTCGTCAGTAGAATCCATTGGCACTATGCGAAGTACTAAGAAGTTACATGGACATTGGGTTGGGCCCATGTATCCCTGGTTTCTCCGAAACTGCAATGCAATTCATTCACCATTTCGCAAGGACGCACAAGCTCATGTCCACATAATACAGAAATTAATACAGAATCAGGTACAGCAACCTGCTTCACCATGGAATTTCTCTCTCATCTCCTTTCTCTGCATTCCAATGAACAAAACTTTTGAACTCTAGAATTAAAAAAAAAATCCCTGATAGAAACGCGTCTGTGTCAGCTTGACTTGCGTCGTACTCGTAGCTGCCTCCCCTCAACGCGTCCAAAGAACCGCGTTAACCCCGTCCGGTGCATTCATCTAAAATGAACTGAGGATTGGAGACTTGTAGTCAACATCTGCTTCGGCCCATCTTCTTTATAAATATACTCACAATTCATCCGTCTCTCCCAGTCGTTCTGCTGCTCTGCATCCTCCGGCTGTTCCCTTCCAGGTTAGTTTTCTTGTCCTCAGTGTTTTTCATTTGAATTTTGCAAGGCCTTGTGCTTATTTTCGCTTGCCATCGCAATGCACTATTATCCTTAATTCATTGCATCGGTAATAGCATTTGTATGCTCCTGCACATTTCAAAGCGTACTCCATTAGACCTGCATTCTGATTTGAACAAAACTTAGTACTGAATCAACTGTCATATCTAATTCGAGGGTAAAAAATGAATCCGGAAGCCCCTACAGCAACTGTGCTCACGCCTGATAGATGCATTACGAACACAGGAATGAAAGTTTCAAACCAGAGAAATGGGAACGAGGCTGACCTATCCAGGTAGTGAAGTCTACCTATGCTAAAGAGAGTTCAATATTTGGTTCGAGTAGCCAGCCCATTGAATCTTTCGGGGATACAACCATTCCTGGTTGATTTGGGAGTGAGCAATACACCTCAACTTTTTAAACTTTTCAAACTAGCAAAAAAAAAAAAAAAAATGCTTGTTTAGATTAATTCCAGTTGAGGGTATGCCAATGAAAGCATAGGAGGATGTAGTAGTTCAAATCTGAACCAAATATTATATACAGCACTGCAAGAAAACATCACACATCCAAACATCAGGTTATTTTCTAATTTTTTAGCTTATTCCTTCTTGCATAAATTGTTTAAGTACTGTGCCACATTTCTATGAATTAAATGTTCTAACCATCCATTACCTTGTGTTGTGTCTTGCTGTTGCCCAGACCACAACTTTCTAAATCGTCAAAGATGACTACTAACACCACATCTAGTCTTCTAAGCACATTGCCCAAGGATATACCAGCAAGCTTTCTGAAGCAAATCACAAACGATTTCTCTCCTGCACGAGAACTTGGTAAAGGTGCATTTGGAACAGTCTACAAGGTATGATTAAATACGCCTGAGTTTTTTTTCCCAGCCCTCTCAAGTTCACTGAACACATGTCAGCATGCCAATATACATAATATACATAATACTTGACATAGGGAATTGCGGAGAATGAGGAAATGATTGCTGTGAAAAAACTTGGGGAAAATTGTCCTGTGGCGAAAGACAAAACATTCAGTAACGAGGTCTGTAATCTTATGGCAGCCCAACATGAAAATATAGTCAAGTTGGTGGGCTACTGTCATGAATCACAGAAGAAGGTGGTGCAGCACAATGGAAGATATATCATTGTAGATATAGCTGAAATTTTTCTCTGCTATGAATATCTACCTAAGGGAAGCCTTGACAAGTATCTATTTGGTATGTATATGTACTACAATATTCAACAACATTTGCCACTATTTAATTCCTTTAATGTTTGCATCCTATTGAGTTTTCCGTTGCTACTTTGAGATAAATGAGTAATTAAAATTCATATTATAAACCAAAAAATTCAAAATGAGTTATTAGTAAGATTTTTGTTTCTGGTAAACATTACTTACATATCTCTGTGTTCTATTTCCTCAGACGAATCTAATAGAATCGACTGGGACACAAGGTTTAGAATAGTTCAAGGAATCTGCAATGGTTTACATTTCCTACATAAGGAAATGGATCAGCCTGTCGTTCACATGGATCTTAAACCTGAAAATATTTTGTTGGGTGATAACATGGTCCCCAAAATTGCTGATTTTGGACTTTCAAGACTCTTTGGTCAAGAGCAAACACGAATAAACACTCAAAATGTTGTGGGATCATTGTAAGTACAAAAGAACATGTGAAATGACTATTTTCCTTTATCACTAGATTCCATTTTAAAAAAATTCACACTAAATAAGTTTTAATGAACTCTCTTCAGTGGATATATGGCTCCGGAATATCTATACAGAGGTGAAATATCTACCCAGTCAGACATATATAGTTTGGGTCTACTAATCCTTCAGATAAGCACTGGAGAAAAGAATATTCCTGATGCTGAAGACAAGTGTGGACGAAAATTTATTGGGAAAGTAAGATCATGTTATTTGGTATTTTCAAGATTCAAATTTTTTTCAAATGGACAAGACTAGATTTAGTTTGCATATATGATATAACAGGACGAACATCAAAACCTGTAGGTACAAAAAAGTTGGACGGATGGCCACATATCATCCAAGTACACATCATTTGATCCAGATCGCCGCCAGCAAATTAAAATGTGTGTTGAAATTGGGTTACAATGTGTGGAACATGAACGCAAGATGAGACCTTCCATAGCAGATATCGTTGAAAAGCTCAACGCAATGCAGGAATGAGGTATGAATACTGGAACAGTGAATCCCTTTGATCAATTTCTTGCACAAATGCTACCCACTTTTGACAAACCTAAGGCCAAAATGGTTTGCATTTATGCTCAGGCCCTGTTATTCTGAATAGAACTTGCTGATCAGTTTACTTGTAATGATGGGGGAACTTATGGGATGCTTTGGCCTAAGGACATTATAACTTTCAGGTCCAACTATACATGATACAAAGAGACCATAGTTTGCATTATCAATTGTTTAAGTAATCTAAGTTCGATGTATATTTTTACAAAGGATTGGGGCTTTCCTTTCATTTGTATAGTTAAAAGATTATAATCAAGATATGTGCATCAGCTACTCCTATTTTTTCTTGCCTTCTATTCATAATTTTGGACTATGTTTCTACTCCAAAAAGCCAACACATTGTGGTTCATGCTATATTCTGCCAATGCTAACATATCCTATGGAATTTTTAGGCCTCTCCATCCCAGCGAGTTTCAAACATATTGGCCTCCAGAGGATGACAGATCGATATCCAAGATGGATAAAGCATGTTCCTTATTCATAGACAGCCCAAAATTCCTTCTGGAATAATATCCTTTCCTTTATCATCTCATTATGGAAACTATCACATAATAGTCCTTCCATCAACACCAGAACTGTTGCTCCAAATGTCTTTTCATTGTAATCATTATGCAAGGAAGTATTTAAATTAAGGGATGGTGCCCAACAGTTCCTTTAAAATTCCTATTGAATGGGCTACTCCAAATGAATTTTGGAGGAATCTAAACAGACCTACTGGTTTTCATCATATATGTATGTGTTATCCATATTTTTCATGTCTTGCCTCGAAACCTTACTATTCATACTTACACGCGATCTACGCCTTATAGAGAATCAAGTGTACCTTAGGTAGTTAGCAGAGTTGATAGTTCATACTTGAGCTTATTCTTCTATAAACAGAAACAGATGCTTCAGACTCAAACATTTACTATACAGCCATAAATACTTTCTAGTTCACTTTAGAGAATTAATTATAACTCTCCTTTATCTTTATCCATTACTAGTTTTGAACCCCATTACACTGCACAGGTCTGTGTACCTAGTTTATAACATGCACATGCTATACCATGGATAAGTATATGAAAAAAAAACTTAAGATTCTTAGTATGATGTTTACCAAGAACCTCTGCAATAAAATTGAAACACCCATTGTGATTTTGTGGCCATCTCAATTCATCAGGATCAAAATATAAAATGAGTCATGAGACATGGGTAGATGTTGTGGTGTATAACCAAAATAATTTAAATCAGAATTTCACAAACAAGAGAAACAATACACCTTTTTTATGCCAAGATTTCCTTTTTTCCAAAAGCACATATCCTACCAATGAGTTTCATCTGAAACGAAAGAAAACAGAGGAGAAAATATAATAACAAGGAGAAAAAAAATGCCCACCTGAACAATCAGATAACCAAACGATGAAATGAACTTCAGAAGTTGAATTCCTCATGGCGATTGGTGAAATGCAATTCGCTATCAACCATCAGACCTTGAGCAGGATACATCTGAAGACTACGAAGCCAAGATACTGCAGAAAAGAAGGTTAGAGGCTTAGAGCCGTGTATGGCACTTCAGTGAAGCAATTCGTCGAGGAGGTTGTGTGCTCAGGGACCGACCTCTGACGCAAGACCGAAGTTCTTGAGGTCCGAAGGAGGCGGATGGAGCGGTGTAGTCCTCCAAGTCCAATGCGCCGGACAGTAGAGATGTAAAGAGACCGAGGTAGCTGGCGAGGTCGCCGCGGCTGGTCCCTGCCGGCGTGCTCAGGAATGGGGGGCCGTCGGGCCGATGCAGTAGGACATTTCAATGGAAAGATGATTTATCCATCCAGTCCCACAAGGAACACAAGATTGTAGAGAAACCCATTAACGAATCACCTACCTGATGGTGCTGCTGCTGCTGCAAAGAACAGAGAACACGTGTAATGGCTGCTCCTCCTCCGACCAAACACTGACGTGGTGCTCCCAAGGTTTTCGTTTTCAGAAATTAAAATTTATCGGAGGTCATAGATAAATTGAATAAACCGAACATATTAGAAAATATCGGGCCAAATTCAAAAAAAAATGTTGACTTAAAACATGCGTGTAGCGGAAATCAAATTTCTGAATGCAAACTCCATTTTAGAAAATATTATTTTGGTTGCTAAGAATAGAAAAAAAACTGAGCTCATCCTGCTGTCGGTGAATCTTAGTTCGTGCGGCAGCCGTCATCTTCCCCTCTCCCTCCACAATTATAGCCATCTTCTCCAGCTCTGTCGAGCCTTCCCCGCTCCAACTTGGCCCGACCGGCCCTGCCACCGTCAGCTCCCCCTAGCCGCCCATCCACTATTCCCACCTCTTCCACCCCGTCCGACCATTTCATAGTCCACCGGAGTTGGGAAAGAAGAATAGAGAGTTCGCCAGAACCCTAGCTTGCTGGAGTTGGAGGAGGAGGGAAGGAGAGGAGGAAGAGGTCTGCCTAGCGCAGGTCTGCGGTCGTTGCCGCCGCCGCCGGATCCACCATGTCCGAAGTGGGGGAGGCAGTGGGGCACGAGCGAGGGAGGAGTGCACCGGTTGTCGGTCGTCCACCGCCAGTTTTTGAGAAAGAGAGAGCATTGCCTAAGAGAGAGAGAGAGAGCGCAGTTGAAGGAGTGTGTGAGGTGGAAGACGTGCGTGCAGGAGGAGAGTGGGCGTGCGCACATGTTAATAAGCATTTCCAAAATAAGAATTAAAACATTATGAGTGCATTAGATAGATTCTACACTGAACCGTAATAAGGTCCACTACAGTTCCATAGCAGTCCATTGTATACCATATATATGGTAATGAGGTCCACTACACTGGATAGCACATATTACAGTCCATTAGATAGTAGGTAACAGTAGTCTTAAATAATATATCATTACAAAATATAGGAGTGCACTTAAAGCTAACAGCACATCCATTTAAGTGTGCCATGCAACATCCAGATCTTTTCCTTCTACACCTTCAAAAATATTGGCATGGACAATTTTAAAATGAAATGAAATCACATTGACAATGCTGATATGAGGAATTATTACCATTTATAGGCCGTAGATGCTCTTGACAACCGGCTTTTTTTCCTAGTTGATGTTGGCCATAGAGGGGTTGGTTCCCCAAGATCAACACCTGCAATGTCAAGAAAATAGAAAGATGCAAAACAAATTGAAATAGGGTGTTTGGTTTCACTGCAACTTAATTATTTTGTTATATTAATTTATATATGTATGCAATGAGAACTGTATTTTACTTATGCTGGAATTCTATAAGAAAATAGAAAGATGCAAAACAAATTGAAGTAGGGTGTTTGGTTTAAAGAATAAAGAATAAATTAGTCCATCACTTCTTTCACTCTCCTAAATTTTTTGTTGAGTTCTTTTTTTTTTTTACTATGTTTGAAGAGGCATTGGAAGCATTTGTTGTGACTATGATTAGTGGGCCTGTACGAAGTAAAGCATTGAGAGGCATTTAGGAAGAGACATTTGCTGTGTCTATGGTCGGTGAGCCATATACACCAAAAACGCCTCGCAACAACTCTAGAATTGGGGTGATTAGGGAGGGGTGGTAATTGCATGTTTGAAATTCTTTTTACATAATTAGGGGTAAAATAGTAAATCTATAATTGTAACGTCAGGAAGGCACTCGACATACTCTGTACGTGGAGGCAATTGTTCCGTTCTGAACACTCTGCATTTGCGTCAGAGAAGATTGTGATGGACAAGAAGATGTAGACCGACCGGTGGATGTGCATGCTCATGAAAGGACAAGAATTTGTCATCTCTACATTTTGAATGGAGCTGGATTTAATAACCACGGCGTGAGTATTAGTTCTCCTTCACTAATGTCTACTAAATACAACCATTGCCCAAGCACTAATGTATAACATGTATTGAACTTGTAATGCAGTCCAAGTCTGGTATGAAATTAAAGCTATGGGAACATGACGAGGTAGCTATATTGCTTTTTACAGTCTATGAACTTTTAATAATGACACAATCAGTCTCTTCGATTATAAATGGTATTGGTCTTTGATTTTATGGATCTAGACTTTTCAGGTTTCCTGGATACTTTTTTGACATAGTTAGACTTTTCAGGTTCTGTGGGGCTTACTGAGCATATTTTTTACGACAGTCTCTTCGAGTATATTAAATGATATTGGTCTTTGATTATATGGATTATAAATGATACTGGTTTTGATATTGTCATGTATGAGAAAAATGGAGAGGCTCAGCTTGTAGCGGAAACTGACCAAGTTACCAACACATTGCACAAGCACACGTGTGCATTAGCCTAATCTACAACGTTGGTTTCTAAATGGAAGTGCTGGATCCTTCCTGGCATTACTGCGTTCATCTTTTTTTATTAGGACAAACGTAAATCTCTCCTGAACGTAGCTATGTCCCGCTCAATTCAATTCTGACAACCTTAATCGCATTTCAGTCTTTCAGTCTTTCTGAACTTTGAAAACTGGAGCTCACTATATCAGTCTTCAGTGTTTCTGTCAGCGTTTATTTCCAATACAAACTCGGGAAAAAGAACAAACTGCTAAGGGCAGAAAGGATGAACCAGCTTGGCAGCTTGCCATTTCAAGAAAGTTTTTTTTTAACTAAAAAAAATCACAGGCGCAGAGTAGTTACTACTATGAACCGAACTTATATAACTAAATTGTCAAGCTCCTACTCTTCGGTGAAAAAACCTTCATCGACACCTTGCTGATCCCATGTTCTCATACTCAGACTTTGTAACGCACATTGATTCGAAATCAGGAGTCGATGCCAAAATAGATCCGCCTCTCCAGACACCAAAAATTGGGCTAGAAGAAGCAACTGACTGTGCATTCTAATACATGTGATATTTCACTTTTCAGTATTTGCCTCTGATGAATATGGGAGAGAGAGAGAGAGAGAGAGAGAGAGAGAGAGAGAGAGAGACGTACTCCTCTTGACGAGTTGTACTCCTCTTGACGAGTTATTTTAACCTGGTAATTGTCAGGGACAAGAGGCCAAAGTGCTCTCTCCCTGTGAATACAGTTTGTGCAATCTCAGTGACCACCTCGAAATCCACCAAATAACAAGTGTATCTGATGGCACCCTTTGCAACGAACACAATAGCATGTAATGTCCATATATATAATGCTAAACAAACAACTTACTGTCTATCAGTGAATCTGGGGGACAGTGTGCTTCCGAAAGTCAAGATGATGCTGGAAACAGCACAACAATGTAAACTCACAAGCATAGCATATTCAAAGATCAAGACAGGCGCTGATGTAAACTCATAATGTCTTTGTCAACTGAATTTCATCTTCAGTGAAGCAATCAGCTCAGGACTTACACTAAAACCACATTGCACACTAAAGCAAATTACTTTATGCATGCTTTGGCCCTACTTCTTTCTCTAATCCCTTTCATTTATTGCATTGGCAATACACAGGAGGCATATGGCAAAGAAGCATCTAATTCAAGTTTTACCGAGTCCTTTGTGTTAACAAGTTGAACCAATTAATCAAGACATGAGATCAGTTATGCCATTATCCCTCTTGCACAAATTGAAGGTACATTTTGAGGAAGATCCATATCCTAGCCGTAAAAACAAAAAAGCAAATCTAGAAGAGCTGCAGCTAGGGGAGCAGAATAATGAACATACTCAGAACGAGCAGCTTCATGGTTCTGCAAGTGAGCAGCAAACTAGAGAGCAGCTTCATTGTTCTGCAAGTGAACAGCAAACTGAAGTTCTTCGCTCTAATGTCAGCACTGGCAAAGCCTCAAACTATCATTTTGGCCCTATAGTTAGTCAGGTATGTAATACATCTCTCCTTTTAGTGTTAGCTATAATTATTATCCATTTTTTCTTGGAATCGCTTTGTGCTAACAAATCAGTCCAATGTATTACACTGTTGACACTGCATTTTTGTTGCAGAAGCTGAAGGAACATTTTGAAAAGGATCCATATCCTTGTCGTGCAACAAAAAGAGTCTGGCACAAGAGCTAGGACTCACGGACGGAGCTTCGTGGGGGCCAAACTGGGTCCTGGCCCCCCCTTGCCTCTTGCTCCAGCTGGATCACTCTGGAGGTTTGCACGTCGTCTTTGCATGCATGCAATTCATTCTTGCCTTTCTCACATGCTTGCTAGCTACTTACTAAACTTGCTGATGAGTGGAACACGGCTGCAAGTATGCAAATCTGGGCACATGTTCATTCTTCTTTGACATAATTCCAATTATTCTTGCAGTCTACGTAGATAGAACTTGGAAAAACAAAGATTTTCCACATAATTCCAATTGTCTATACTATTATTGGTAATTACTGTAGCAGTGTATCTTTGAATTGGCCCCCTCTACACATTCATGCAAGCTCCGTCACTGCTAGGACTGACATGCCATATAATCAGATATTACTGCCACTCTAACGAATTCTGTTCTATATTCTTATTGGGCCGTTATTGTTCACTCTTGTCTTAATATAGTTTCTTCTAACAGATCAGGAAGTGGTTCTCTGCTACTCGTCTTTATTCAAGAGATGCTGTTGCCAAGAACCAAAAACATCCAGGGGACATTTACACATCAATAAAGATTCAAGGTTTCTCCTACCTTCGTCTCGATGGAATCAAAATTAGTGGCGAAGAAGGAAGCGCTCGAGGCCGACCTTGGATCCAGTTGCCTTGATGTCGACCTGACCTGCTCCCAGGACTCGCGTAGGTGAAGGACCTATACCTGCCGCCAGCGCAGCTGATGACGGCGTCGTCCCGCGGGAACGCGAAGTAGCACAGCGAGAGCCTCGCCGCAGGCTGACCGGCAAGGGCCAAGCCCGTCTCCTTGGCGGCTGGGATGACGGCACGGGGGCCACGCGCGTCAGGCAGGGGCGCCTGGGAGGAGGGAGGAGGGAGGAGCGACAGGGCGGCGGCGGCACGCAACGGTGAGGTTAGGGCGGCGGCGGCGTGCGAGGAAGAGGGCGAGGGCAGCGCGGGCCTGGCGGCGCGACGCCGTGCGAGGGAAGGGCAGCCGCAGCGGCGGGCAACGGCGAGGGCGGCGGGTGCGTGCGAGCCACTTCGGTGTGGAGCGGCAATGACAATATTGCCCTTACACGAAATTAAATTAACAAAAATGACTATTGGCAGACGTATTAAGAGGCACTGGATTCTAAGCTTGTAGAATGGAACAGTATAATAATTAATACTTCTTCCGTTCTAAAAAAAAATACAATTCTAGCATAGTACTATAGTACTATGTTTTAACATCTTAAGTTTAATCAATTATAGATTAAAAATTTAAAAAATATTAATATTTATGATATGAAGCTAATACCATTAGATTAATTGTGAAATGTATTTTCATGATCAGTTTATTTGGAGTCATAAATGTCAATGGTATTTATTAAAAACTTAGTTAAACGTGAACTACTTTAACTAGCACGCAATCCGTAGTTGCATTCTTTTCGTGACGTAGGTAGTACTATAAGGAGTGAGGTAATTTTGCCAAATTCAAGGAGTGAACTCACGATGCACCATCTTATATAGAATAGAGGGATTTTCTCAAACAAACACCCTATCATAACAATGTAACCATCGTAAGTAAATAATGTATAATTGTTATATTCATTATGTTCTATTAGAACATCTGAGTTTCATTAGCACATCAAAATTCTTCTCTTATTTTTGGAAAATAGGTTGATGTGTTTTTATTTTAATTTTCTACAACACATTTAAATTAAAAAATCCATAGTAATAGGAGAAATATGCTCTTGCATTATATCGTTTAGGTAATCACCCATTATTTGGTAGGGGGCGGCCATGTGAGGTCCCATGTTATTAATTACTCGAGGACTTCTGCAAGGAGCCTGAAACTAGTGTCTTGTCCCCATCATGTGGTAACCGCTTTGCATTGGGAGAGCATTGGAACTTAGGGCAATTCCAATATGTGTGCTAACTACAAGAAAATGCAAAGGATGAAAGAGAGCAAAGAAGAGGGAGGTGCATTAGAAATTTCCATAATTTTTTCTAATTTTTGGCTAGCTAGCAATTAGCTCTTGTATCAAATAGACCTTTAAAGCGAGACATTGCACATATTTATTCTACTATTATTATTATAGCTTTCTCTATCTTCCCACGAAATATCCCATAGATGTGCCATCCATAGTAGTGGTGGTCCTAGAAGCTATGGAATTCTGTAATATTCTGCAAACATAAGTCCATGTCATGTTTCTTATATATAAGATACATCACCTAAAAAACCCAACTTTTATATGATAATATGACATAATAACAGTATAAAAAACCTCTTATAAATAATAAAAATGAAATAGTGTCAGATACTTACTGCCGCATTTGGCACCAGACTTAAATTGTTATCCGAATTGACGTCCCTAGACTAACAAACCTCTCCATGCTTATTATCATCTCATCTTTAGAGTTAATTATAGAACAGATGCTAGGCAGGTTAGTTCTAAGCACTACACCGATGCATGAACGACTTGGGGCTTGGTATGGGGGACGTTTCTTTATGCTATCGAAGCACTTAGCAAATACCTCTGCTTTGGAAGCCACAAGGCTCGCGTCTTGGGCAAGCGTTGTAAGCCTAGTAATAGTTAATGCAATGATTAGAAGTTGACAAAATGCTTTAGCTACCATTGATAGAGTTGTTGGTTCAAAGCTCCTCGTGTTAAACCTAAACCCGCCATGTCATCATCATCATTGCATAAGCATTCATGATTAGAAAACCTAATAAATAAACGCTAAATAAGTTTAAAAATTCTAGATATGTTTGCTGAACATTGTATGTGTATACCAGTTAAATTTCAGTTTAATCTTTATAAAAGCAATCAAAAAACTAATCTTGATGTTTGCAAGTGCTTGGCTAATTGGCACACCCTAACCATGTTTTATAAGTCTGATGCAAAAGCAAAATTGGCTTAGTTGGATTTGAATTTCAAGTTCACTATGGGAGCTAAAGTTACCAAACTTTGGCATTTCAAAGTATGAACTTTGTACTTTGAAAGTGTGTTATTGGTTGGGTTTGAAAAGTACCACAACACCACTATTTGAAAATCCTTTTCAAAAGCTAGAAATTCAATGTTGGTTTCAAATCTGCAAAATATTCAAAATTTGGGAAAAACTCCAAAAAATACAGTTTGTACATATATGTTTGGTAATAAAGTTTTTCAAGATATGGTTCTGAAAAAAATCTGGTTTCATGATTTCTAAATAAAAAGCTTGAAAAATGGAACAACTATTTTGGGATATTTTCATCTTTTTATTCAAAATTTAAAAGAATTTTGAAATTTGAAGTTCGGGTTTTGCCCTATAATTTGAAATACAATTCAAAATTATTTGGATTCTATTTGTAATTACACAATCTGTATTTTGGGAATTTTTCAAATTCAAAAATAATGTCAACGATCTTAGATATAGACGCGTATGGTATGAACCAACCTACCCTCTATACCACCTATTCGTTATTATATAAACCTGCATGTTGAGAATCCAATTGTCTAGCAATTAATGCTTTTAGCATTAGATAAGAATTTTAAATGTAACCCAATGTCCATTAATATGTCTATATAGCAGCCTCGATAGATGTATCTTTTTATAAAAGCAAATTATGTCTAGCTACTATTAATGTCAAGGACATGAAATGTTATATTCCTCGATAGAATATAACAATCACTACAGAATTGATATAAATGACCTATTTGAATTTATGATTGACCACCTCATTAATGTCTATAAAAGTCTTAGAATGATAGATTGATATAATGTCTACTATACATGGTATGATTTATGGTTGACCATATGTCTATTTATATAGACCATATTGAAAAGTATATGAACCCATCTTTGAGATGTTTGAATTTCATGATAATTAATGTCTATACATCTATCCATCTAGAAATAGAATAGAACCTCCATAGGAGAATCCAATACCCCTCCTGGAAAATAGTATGTTGATATACATCTCAAGTATAGATATATTACCCGACCATATTTGAATTTTCCTTGAGCAGGATGGTATATGGGGGTCCCTCAATATAGCATGAAAAGGGAAAAATTTACGGAGAGGGCTCGACCAAGGGTCAATTGTGAGTCTAATCAGAAAAAGATCTTATGGTAACTCAACCGATTGGGTTTCTTCCGGAGGGAGGTCTCACGATAATAAATTAGTAGGTCGTATCCCCCCAATTTGGGGCTGGGGGCTCCATGGGTCCAAATTAAACAAGTGATGGAGGCCATGAAATGTCATCTATAATGTGAAACATGGATACATGAAACCAGTTGTTTGCTAATGTTTTTTGGAGATGGGGGCAAAATTTGGCGCTTTCATGCACTTGGAGATGAAATGTTCCAATTTCATAGCTATATCAGTAGGGTTAGATTTTTTAATGCTTGTTCCTCAGTTGTAGGCTTTAATTACCTTGGAGAATGCTGAAAATTGCATTTTCCTCCTTCTTTGACTGGAGCATTTATATGATATAAGCTTTGAGAATCCATGTTTCTTTTTTAATATGCGTATATACCTCTTTAGATTAATATGTCAAAGAATGCCTTTCCAAATTTTCCTCCTTCTGGATGGAAATGCTATACCACAGCCAAAAAGAACATAAATAAAACCATACCACCCTTAAATGGTCCCTCGACATGAAAGAGTTTGAAGGATAAAATAAAGGCCATCCGAGGTTTGTATGGTAAAAATTTCTAGGAGGGGCTGATGGGGCTCCATGGGTCCAGCAACCGTGTTGGGATAAAAATTAGTAGGTAGACCAATGAAACCATGAAATGTTATAATGTTTTTGGGGGTGGGGCAAAAGTTGTAGGCGCCACATGCATTCCGTGGCTCTTGTTCTGAATGCCGAAAAGGACAATGCAACTTAAAACGTGCATTTGCAATTTTGCTTGGGCTCCAGTTGGGAGAAAATTGTGTGGACCCCGGCCAAACTTCCAAATAGCTGGCGCCATGCATTAATTGGCTTCGAAGTCTCCATCTTCCGCTTAGCTTCGAAGGTTCTCGCACCTCCCGACCCCATCCGATTCTTTTGGGGTGCATGGATTCGGGCTTTGACCCATGGTCCACATAATTTTCTTCCGAGTTGGAGGCATGTATATGAAAAAAGATCTTGTCTTTCACTCATATAACACCATTTTCTAATTTTGAAAAAGTAATTACGGAGGTGCAAGCATATCTCTACAACTATGTCTTTCGATTGAATAAGTTGGCATTTTTTAATACTCACCATATTACCTTAGTCATCATGGGCCTTACTGATTTCACCTTGTCATCAAAGGTCGAAAGACAAAATAGTTAGATATAGTGCTCGTTTTTCCATCCTTGATTTGGTATGATATTCCAGAGGTTTTATGATTTTTGCAAACCAAAATTCAATTCCACGAATGGTACTCTCAACTCTTTCAATGGTGTATGTATCTCACCGGGCTATTATGCTCAGTCTCAACATCCTATTCTAAAGGGTATGTATGCTATAGGTACATGATGATTGACATTACATATATTACTTTTAGTCAAACACTTGGATCTATTAAAGAAACAAGTGATACACTTAGATCAAGATGTGTTGTGTGGAGTGTATTGAAAGACTTTGTACTCTATTTCATGACCTCTCTCTCTTTTTTATTTATTTAGAGCATAGCTATCTTTTCTTTTTTTTTCCTCTTTTTCATGTTTCTTTTTTCTTTTCCTAATACTTTTTTCTTTCTTTCTTTTTGCATAAACTATGTCTCTTTTTTGCAAGATAGGTGGATAAATCAAAATTGTAGAATGGAGTATTTTTATTTGGTTGCAAGAGAAATGATAGACATGTTGTCGGATACATTCATTGTGGAAGCAAATATATTTATGTGGTGTGTACATCTCGCCTTTTATTAACCAACCGAAGCTTAACCAAATGTATAGAAAACTATTAAATTTAAAATATTAAATAAGTATGGCAAGATTAATCATATAATATAGTTTTATAGTAAACTTATTTGTAGTTATAAATATTAAAATTATTTTTATAAATCTAATTAAATTGAAACTGATTGACTGTGTGCACTTTTTCTTAAGCGGCAGTTCCCTCCTCACTCATCAGTCTCATTTCCCCAGTCGCAGCAAGTCAAGTCAACGGTTCACACGGGCATTATTGGAAGAGTTACAGTGCTTCTGCGGATGCGCTTCTCCTATCCTCCCCCCAAAACCTACAGCCCCTTCGTTTCTCACTCATCTCCAGGTTGTGTCTGATCATCAGTGAGAGGACCTCCACCGCTTATTGTTTTAGAAACAGAACACCGTTGCTTCAGGTATTCTCCAGGTTTTGCTGATGCAGAATCTATTTTCTTTGGGGGCGTGAATTTTTCCTCTCTTTTTTTTTTACCAAATTGATTTTCATCTGGACGTCTCTTATGAAATTGCTGCTTTACAAAAATGACTTAGGAACAATCTTTATCTTGAAAATACGCAGGAGATTCTCTACCTTTTGTATTGTGTAGGCTTTAGCATATTCGTGTTCTTCCCAAATCCAAACAGTCACGATTATCTGTAATTTTCTACGAATTCTTAAATTTTGTGAACCCTAAATTTCGTGGGATTTGACTTATTTATCAATCGCTAGTTCTGTATGTCAATGGCTTGCAATGTATCCATAGGCTTAATGAAAGGGGCATAGGTATTGACTTTCCATACTTCTTCAATCAAAAAGAGGCACAGGTTGACTCTGCTATCTGTTTAATGTACAGTACATGATTCTTGTTCGAAAAGCATTGATGTAGCAACTGTGATGTTTATAATGTTAAAAAGTTTTGTGCATCCCCGCATGAATTATTGTCTCATATGAAAGTTATTTTGTATAGTTGGGGAATGAAGGGAGATTCCAGCATACAAAGTAGCTTAAAGGACAACTCACGAACACCAAGTGCATTTCCAAGGGAACCAAAGCTAGAATTCCTAAAGGAAATCACACAAGACTTCTCAAGTGAACGAGAGGTTGGGCATGGTGCATTTGGAGTAGTTTATAAGGTCTGAATTCTATCTCATGTTTTAATATCTTTTGAAGTTGATTATATCTGATAAAAAAAAGTTGAAATCATATACTAATATGGGACCAAAGCAGGGCATACTTCAGAGTGGACAACTGGTTGCTGTGAAGAAGCTTGTGCAAAGATCAGGAGTTCATGATAGACGGTTTAAGAATGAGGCAGAGAATCTCCAGATTCTAGAGCACAGAAATATAGTCAGGCTACTCGGTTCTTGTTACCATGTAGAAAGGAAATTGGTAGAGAGAAATGGCAGACATTTTTCTCAGATGTCCCAGAAAAATTCCTCTGCTATGAATATCTATCTAATGGAAGCCTTGACAAATACATTTATGGTATGGTAATCCATCTGGTCACGTAATTGTTTCCTTATTTTCGTTTTTTTTGACTGTCTAAATACAAAATCCTACATGGTCTTGGTCTACGATAGAAAGTAAACATGATAAAGGCTATTTTATAGGTACCCAGGAATGATACAGTGCACATAAAACATTTTGCCATTTTCTATGACACAGAAGATGCAAAGATATATTGGGAAGCTCTTTTCTATGAAGTATTCAATTCCTTCTTCCGTTTGCTATTCTTCAGATGAATCTTCTGGACTTGATTGGCCCATGCGCTTCAAAATAATCTTGGGGATATGCAGTGGGTTACATTTTTCTGCATGAGGAGCGAAGTGAAGCCATAGTTCACTTGAACCTTAAACCTAGCAACATAATGTTGGGTGATGACATGGTGCCAAAATTGCAGATTTTGGACTGTCAAGGTTGTTTGGTGAAGAACAAACCAAAATTCTCACCCAAACTGTTGTCGGATGGATGTAAGCACTTACTAAATTCTGTATTTTCCATTCTTCAAAGTTGCAGTAGTAATGTTTGTGTGATAGAATATAATTTGATGCTAATGTGACCCAGAGCGTACATTGCCCCGGAATACCATTACAGAGGAGAAATATCAGTAAAGTCAGACATATTCAGTTTGGGTGTTCTTATTCTCGAAATAGTGACAGGACTGAAGAGGGACCTCAATATTCAAGACATTTCTTCTAAGTTACTAATTGATAATGTAAGTAATGCTGTAATAGTATAAACAATTTAGTCTCTGTTAGCGATGTTTTGCTGCTTTACTTTACAGTTTCATTAGACAGTTTTTCTAATTCACACAGGTATCTAAAAATTGGACAAAAATGTCGCATATAGGACTGAAGTATCCATCACTGGAAGAACAACACTTGCTACAAGTAAAAAAAGATGCATTGAACTTGGTTTAAATTGTGTGGAGACTGATCCAAAGAAAAGGCCTACTGTAGGATCAATAATTGGTAAAACTCGAAGGTAAAGAAACTGGTTCATAAAACCATTTATTCATTTCAGGATTTAATGATTTAAATCTAGAGGCTTTGTCGAATCATACTGATAATTCCACTGCTGTCGTACTCTCTATGTTTAAAATGGAATATGTTCAAGCAGAAATCAGTCATGAAGCTATCATACACAAATTTATGGAGAAGAAGCTGCAACTGATAACTGAATTCCCAAGGGAACCAACGCTACACTTTGTAGAGGAAATCACAGGGAAGTTTGCCAATGAACGTGAAATTGGTAAAGGTTCTTTTGGGGTAGTTTATAAGGTATATTTTAATTTCCAGCACCATCAATTTGAGAAAAAAATATGGGAGAAACTATCTGAATATTTTTCTTTACTAATGATGTTAATTAATCAGGGAATGCTTCAAAATGGAGAAGTTGTTGCAGTAAAAAGCTTTTGGTAGTTCCACAAATCAATCTGGATAAGCAATTTAAGAGTGAAGTATTTAGTCTGATTGATCTCAATCATAGAAATATAGTGAAGCTAATTGGGTATTGTTATGAAATACATAAGAAGCTGGTGGAATCCCATGGAAGATATGTTTTTGCAGACACACCAGAAAGGATACTCTGCTATGAGTATTTGCCTAGAGGAAGCCTCGACAAGTATCTTTACGGTGTTGAATTCTCTCTCATTCTCTCTGATTTTAGTGGAATATTGGCTTGTGTTGTATTGTATGTTGTATAAAACACACATTAACAGCCATAGGCAGGCTTATTTAACAAGTTGTTCAGACACCAGGGAAAAATATACTTCTGCTCCTTACATTTTAGAATAAAAAAAATATGACAACTATTAGTTCAATTTAAATGTAAGTTGTGCCCACTAGATATTTACTGAGTCCAGTAAATATATTGCAATTTAGTATGACACCATAAAGGTATTTGTCCACATTACATCTTAAAATTCTTAAATATGTCCATATATCTTGAGGATGGATCCAAAACTTATAGTAGTAACTTTGCATTCAAAGGGTTTTAGTTTGCTAGTAAGAATGCAAAATGATGGGTGCTACACAAATATACTACTTTCTCTAGTTTTGGACTTATTGATTTGTGTATTTCTACAGGTGCATCTCATGAGCTTAACTGGAGCATCAGTTTCAAAATAATACAGGGGATCTGCAAGGGTTTACAGTTCTTACATGAATTGCAAAGACCCATAATTCACATGGATCTCAAACCTGGCAATATATTGTTGGATGATAATTTAATTCCCAAAATTGCCGATTTTGGTTTATCAAGGCTCTTTGGCGAAGAGCAAACACGCACACTCACTTCAAATGTTGTGGGATCGAGGTAGGCTTGATGAAAATTAGTGAATAATTCTCCGTTTGTTCATGATCAAATGGATTAGACTTGTACTGCTTCTAACATTGACTTTCATGTGATGCAGAGGGTACATGGCTCCAGAGTACTACTACCGAGGTGAAGTCTCAGCCAAATCAGATATATATAGTCTGGGCATCCTTATAATTGAGATAGTAACAGGGTTAAAAAGTCGATTCTAACACTGAAGACTTGTCATCTAAGAACCTTATCGACAATGTAAGGCCACATATTTTTGTATCTTTTTATCCTTATGAAAGTTTCTCTGACTTTGAATGGTGTAGCTGATTCTCTTAACTTTATAATTACAGGTACAAAAACTTGGACAAAAATGCCACAGATAGCTTCAAAGTACCCGACGATGGAAGCAAGCAGCCTCCAACAAGTTAAAAGATGCATTGATGTTGCGCTAAGTTGTGTCCGCGAAAATCCAAAAGAAAGGTCTTCAATGGGGAAATTATCAAGCAGCTTAATGGAAGCGGCTTTCCATCTATCAGCTAGATGCCTAGATCTTGATCTCGAACTGAAACAAATTCCTAGGAAGCATAAGCAATAGTGGAGGGGAGTAAATAGAAAAGGTTCAGCGGTTGTAACTTGGAAGCTAAAAATTAAAAATGCAGAGCGTGTAAGTAGAAGGAGCAGATGTCATCCCGGATTAATTTTTTTTTGGTACCAATAGCGGTCGAGGGTAACATCAGTGTAAATTTCTGGTGACATAGTACATTACTGCTGAATTTTGCTTGAGGCTGAGAGACAACGTCCCTTCTTGGTGAGAGATTGCGTTAAGAGGGATGTGAACCTGTTGAAAGATCAGTATGCATTTATTAGCCATCAATCAAATATGTATTAACCCCGTTTCAAATTATAGTTCGTTTCACTTTTTTTTGACTCTAAGTTTGACCAATTGTTTTATTTAAAAAATTATGTCAAATATCAAATCTTTTTCTTGTTGCTTGCTTTTAGGCCTTTTCGGTTACAATTGGAATTGCAAATGTTAGAATTTTAACTCCTGTAATGCACTTAACTTGTAACTATATTTACACAAAAAAGATTCATCTTGATTTAAATAAGCTGTGTAATTAGTTATTTTTTTCAAATTTAATGATATATACGGGTAAAAATTGATGTGATGGAGAGAGAGTGAAAAATAATTTGGAATGGAACTAATTTGGAAGTTCTTCAAGAATGGAATATATTTTAGGAAATGGAGGAAAATTTGAGGTAAAAAGTAAATGGAATATAATTTGGGAATGGAATGAGAGTAGACCAAAAATGGAATTAAAGTCCATTCGACCAACATCTAAAAACAGTTATCTCAATTCGCTATAAATGATTTAATATAAATAGACAACAGTCCGTTCTCATCCAGTACCCAACCGGACGCGCTTATGACAACTGACAACACGCATGGGTTTTGGTTCTGGAATTACTCGGCAATTTCTGCAACATTACAAAGAGTGGTTTTTCTGTCTGTCAGATGGCACCGCGTAAGCCATTGACGACGACTGCAGCTTGGGATCTAGTCAAGGCAACGTCTCATGGCTTTCTCACACCATGGATGCATCCTTCCGGAGCTTCTCATCATTGCCTACTTAATAGAGTCTTCTTATACTGTCCCAAACATCAACCAGGCACCCAGATCCACTCTCAGCTTTCTTCCACTCCAATCCCTCCCTCCCTTACCCACGAATCTCTGGAACTCTACCACCTCGGGCTCCGGCGGTTTGGCCTACAGGAGGTCAGCAATTGCGACGGCCCCGCGCTCAGCTGAGTGCAGCTTCATCCAAGGTGAGGACACCCAGTTCTTCTTATCTCCTCAAAATTGGTGTGAGCCGCTTGATTTTTTTGGATAGAAAACACCCGAAGGTATTTTCATCTATTTAGCACTACGTATTAAGGAAAACATTAGTGCAACAGTAAACTGCAGGAGACCTTTAGAAGGGAACAGCTTTGTGCTTGATTTGTTTTGGTAGAAACTTTGTGCGAATTTCAGTTTTTGCCTTCAGGAAATACGTCAGATTGCCAAGCTTAGTAAGTTTTCTTTATTCTTTCTTGTACAACTTGCTATATGTTTGACATGGGTTGGGCTTGTACATACAGTAAGCTAGTAAGGTACACAGCAATCAACTAAACATGTTTTGTTTTACTTTATTAGTGACTAGTGAGATAGCTAAAGACACAAATTTATTAATGTATATATGGCAGCAGTGATTTTAAGGTCCTCCATTATGTTAGAATAATCTGTGCTTCCATTCCAACTATTAACTATTTTTTTTTCATAACTTGTCTCATGTGAATTAATGTGGGTCCTTGGTTCTTCGGAAAATGAATTAATGTGGAGCCTCTTTTGAGTCCTCTATTATGTAATAATAAGATTACTATTAACTAAGTGGATGGGAACATAGTAGTTCCATCCATGTACAAGAAGTATATCTTTTGATATGATAGATAGCTTGTGAAAGAATATTTCATAATGGAAACTTCAGTCAGTTTAGATGCCAAATCCTAGTTGGACTCATGGTTGGACTAGGTAGAAGATATTCGCTAGTTTATACGTTATCTTCGGTACTATGCATACAAAATTGTGTTTTGTACATATACTTCTACTTGAAATTCATAATTTCATTTCATATACCATGAAATAAATGGGTCAGCATGTTTGCATGCTTTTTTTGAGGACTACCTTATATTGAATTTAGATTGATGTGGCCTCTACATTAATGGAGAGAGAGAATGGTGATTTTGGAGGATAGAGAAGATGTAGTGGATTAGACTTTATTGTAGCCTGATTTTTTTGGTTTATTTTATAACTTTTGTAATTACAAACCATGTAGAAAGCCTCTTGGAGAAGCTTTTAGGAAAGAATAACATCTGTGCTCTTCAAAAAGAAAGGAATAGCATCTGCACTAACATTTTCTTTACCCTATACATTAATTGGATACATTGTTCAACACAAACCATTATTAATCAGTTGGGGCCATCATCTATTAGAGAATCTATAATCTATCTATTAAGACGGTTGATATTGTGTGCTTTAAGTTAACACATGTGCGGACAGGTTTGAAACATCTAAGAAGAAAAGATTGCGTACATTATCTTGAACTAATCCTTATCAGTCTAACTGCTTTTTGTGTAACAAGCTCCATGCTTTTGATTGTGCAGAACTGAACTAATGGCAGAAGTTTGCTAACTGCTCTCTCAAAAATTGGTACCGTTTTTAGGAGATGAAGTCATCAAATTCGTCATCGCTGAAGCATCTAAAAAGGCAACTAATCTGAGGGAGCTAACAGAAAATATAAGGCACATTGAGAGAGAATTGAATATGATGAGAAATGTAATTCAAGATTTGGATACAACAAATCTCAGCATCAATGTGGTCAAGGGATGGATTGGGGAGCTGAGAAGGTAGCCTTCCATGTGGAAGATGTAATGGACAAATACTCATATCACGCTTTTAAGCTGCAGGAAGAAGGATCACTAATGTGGTTCATCAAAGGAGCACATAATGCCAAAAATTTTCAGTGATATTGCTGATGAGGTGGTTCGTATAAAAGGGTGAGATTGAGCAAGTAAAAAACTGCAGAAGGACTATTTCCCTGCTCTCCACGTTCCAGCAAGCCCTGTAATTGTTAGACATGGATCCCAAACCTTCTTGCCAGAGCTTATTCAAGATGGAGATCTTGTGGGGATTGCATTGAATCAGGCAAAGTTGATTGGATGGCTTCATAGCAATGAGCCAAAAAACACAGTGATAACAGTATCGGGTATGGGTGGATTGGGAAAGACCACTCTGGTCATGAATGTTTATGAGCGTATGAAGAGTGAATTCCCTGTTCATGCCCGGATCACAGTGTCACAGACTTACACAATAGATGGTTTGCTGAGAGAACTACTTAGAGAGATTGGGAAGGACACATATAAGCCATCAGATAGCATCGACAGTATGGATGCCTACAAGCTGAGAGAAGAAATTAAGAATGTCCTACGTTGCCAGAAAATGTTTGTTTGTCTTGGATGATGTTTGGAACAAGGAAGTGTACCATCAAATGATGGAAGACATTATCAATACTCTTCAAGCAAGCCGTATCATCGTCACAACACGGAGAGAAGATGTTGCATCTCTTGCATCTTTGGGATACCATCTTCAGCTCCAGCCTTTGGGAAGTTCCGATGCACTCGACCTCTTTTGTAGAAGAGCCTTTAATAACACTGCTGACCGAAAGTGCCCCAAGAGCTTAAGGATGTGGCTGCTGCCATGAGTAGAAAGGTGTAAGGGCCTGCCATTGGCAATTATATCTATGGGTAGTCTCATGTCCTCAAGAAACCAACTAAACATGCCTGGAATCAAATGTACAATCAGTTCCGGGCTGAGCTAGCTAAACCAGACAATGTGCAGGCAATTTTTTGAGTTTAGCTACAATGATTTAACAGGGGACCTCAGAAACTGTTTCCTATACTGCAGCCTATTTCCTGAAGATTGCATCATGTCAAAAGAGAGCCTTGTCAGGCAGTGGGTTGCTGAAGGATTTGCAGTGACCAAATCTAAAACAACACACTGGAGGATGTGGCTGAACTGAATCTGGTGGAGCTCATTACTAGGAACTTGCTGCAAGTTGAAGAGTATGATGAGCTTGGTAGGGTGAACACATGTAAAATGCATGACATTGTCGTGACCTGGCTCTTTCAATAGCTAGAGATGAAAAGTTTGGCTCTGCAAGTGAGCAGGCTGCAGTGATAAATATGGACCAGGAAGTGCGCCGACTATCATTATGTGGATGGAATGGCAGTGATGCACCAAGAGTGAAATTTCCACACCTTCGCACTCTATTTTCACTTGATGGTGTTACATCCCGCTCATATGCTAGCCTCAATCTTTTTCTGAATCAAGCTACCTTACTGTTCTTGAGTTACAAGATTCTGAAATAACCGAGTGCCACAATCTATAGGGAATTTTTTTTAATCTACGCTACATTGGCTTGCGGGCGCTGGAGTCAGGTCGCTCCCAGAGTGTATTGAGAAGCTATCCAACCTACAGACACTGGACATCAAGCAAACAAAAATAGAGAAGCTACCACGAGGCATAGTCAAAGGTCAAGAAGCTGCGGCATCTATTAGCTGACAGAGTGGTGGATGAGAGAAGCAGAAAGATTTCCAGTACTTCACTGGGGTACAATTTTAATGGGGACCTCTCTGACTTGGTGGAACTTCAGACTCTGGAGACTGTGGAAGCAACAAATGACTTGGCAGGCCAACTGGACAAACTCAGGAAGCTAAAAAGCGTGTGGGTTTGCAAGGTTACCGCTATCCATTCTGCAAATCTTTTTTGCTGCTGTATCTAAGCTGCCACTTCTGTCCTGCTTGCTTCTTAATGCAAGTGACCAGGAGCAACCACTTCACTTGGAAACTCTCAACCCACAGTCCAAGCAGTTCCATAAATTGATGGATCAGGGGCTGCTGGGCTGCGGAACACTGCAGTGCCCAATATTTCAAGGCCATGGGAAAAACCTCAAGTATCTAGCTCTAAGCTGGTCTGGTCTTCAGGAAGACCCGCTACTGCTTATTGCTCCACATGTGCCAAACCTCACCTATCTGAGCCTTAACAGGGTGAGCAGCACAGAGACAATGGTTATTTCTGAAGGGTCCTTTCCACAGCTAAAGACACTTATACTGAAGAACCTGCTCAACGTCAACCAGTTGACTGTTGGGAAGGATGCTCTTCAAATATTGAAGATTTATATATTGTGGCACTGCGAAATTGATTCAGGTTCCTCAAGGATTTGAATCCCTTGTCTCTTTGAAGAAATTGTGGTTACTGTCTCTGCATAAAGATTTCAAAACCATGTGGGAGCTAAATAGAATGCCTCAGAAGATGGGCGCATGTGGTGGAGGTTGGCGTCAAGTGATCGCCTTCTTTATGCAACAATACTTCTGATTATTTATGCATATAGTCCTTTGTCTTTCATTCTTCCAATAGATGTGCAGTTCTGAATGTCTTTGTGGCCTGTGTTTTTTCCTTTCAGTAAGTCCAGAAGAAACACATCTCATCACCAAGAATGTGCCTGACAGTTGTGTGTATGCCATGTTATTGTGTTTTTCTTTGTAGTTTGATTTTCCTTCTGATGTCCGAACCTTGTCATTGAAGTGGATTTGACAATAACATTTTTTTTCTGTCACCATCTTGATGCCATGTTCAGTTCTGAAGTAATAAGGTCCCATGATTTTTGTTTCCTATATAACATCTGACTATCTTAGGCAAGCCAGACTTCTTCAGAGTGAACGGCTGACAATTCAAAGAGCAGGCCTTTTTTAACTATTAACATTTGGCTTCTGATCGTAAGGCTTGTGTGTCCGAGGCCACTGGGCTGCATGGCCCTGGGAAACATCTCAAATATCTAGCTCTAAGCTGGTCTGGTTATCAGGAAGACGATCCACTCCGACTGCCTGTGCCGCACGTGCCAAACCTCACCTTCCTATGCCTAAACAGAGTCAGCAGGGCAGACGCCTTGGTTATATGTGATGTCAGGAGCTCAGGACCTTCAGACTTGCGACATCTCCCTGTTATCTTTTTATATTAATATTTTGTAATCTTGTATTAAATATCCTAGCTGCTAAATTAACTCAAATAAAAAAGTTTTAACTATAGAGTCTTAAATCTTATCAAACATTACAACTTTGGTATAGGATGTCTCCATATCATATTGTTCTCAAAACTATATATATAAAATATATATTTAAGACTCTAAGAAGCTTTAAATAAAAAAATATCTGTGAACAATCAAAGGTGGTTCCATGATTCTAAATTTTGAATTTTAAAATCTAAAAATTTTAAAACACATAGGTAAACAACTTCAAATAAAAAAACTTGCCAACTTCTAGATTGTAGTATACTTTGATGTAGAGCATATCAACACCAGAGGTTGATTGAAAAATTAAAATTTTAAATATCAAAATCCATAGTTAAAACAATATTTTGGGAAGCTAAAATGTTTCAAATCAAAATCTACTCAAAATTAAAGTTGCAGATCATGTTGAGGATTACGACTTTGATATAATGTTTGTTTTTTTTTGATGCAACTGTTTATTTATTTACAAAAATGGACATTATAAAAGTGACCACCCTGTAAATTGATGATTAACAAAGGCAAGCGCCTTAGGATGAGTAGCTTCTCTGTAAATAATTAACAGAGACCGGTGTTTGCTTGGAGTCACTTGACTATTCATAGAGGCTGTCCCTAGATATGCTCATATCTATTAATCCAGAGAACATGTCTTGTAAATGTAAATCGTTTTTGCTAGTAGTGAGATTTGTCATAAGAAAAGATGCAATAGTTGCTCTGTTTGGATCCTGTAGATAATATATATTTGTTAATAATTATCTTTTTTATCTAAATAGGTGTGGCTAATAAAATAACTAATTGTTAGTTGGATCTAGGGATGAAAATGGATGTCTAGAAATCTGAATTATCAAATTTCTATCTGTCAAAACGTGTAATAAGCCACTCAAGAAGAAGATCCTCAAGCTTGAACTGCTTAACAACTTGATACTGCGCTAACTGCTTAGTGCTGCAATCACCTGAGTTTGTGCCGCATCATGTCTGGTTTTGTTGGTTTTGTAGCATTAGGGTTATATAGACTTTTTCTAATCCATGAAAGTCTATTTGAATAGTTAAACTCAATTGGCTACTAATCTAATAAATAAATAGTACTCCCTCCTTCCCAGTTATATGTTATTCAATTTTTTTGAGGGGTCAATGTCTCTCAAGTTTTATATAAGTATCATTAAATTCTTCATTAATTATAGTTTTTATAGTATGCACATTTATGTTATATTTTTTTAATTTTTTATATGTTTTGTCAAACTTGAGATGCTTTAATTTTCAAGAAAGATGGAATAACCACTAGTAGAGAAACCATACTATACGGTGGTTCAAAACCCATTTCCATTTCCCGTATGCATTTACTTGTATAGAAATAAGAGGGGCTAATATAGCGGATCCATGTGAACGCTTTGTGGAAACTAGTATATCCATAGGCGGTTTTCTTGGGAGCACTTTGCATAAAATAATCCATTTGCATAGGCGGAGTTCGCTAAAGGGGGCTTTCGCTGTGGAGAATTCATTTCCTGAGGCGGTCACATGGAACCCCGTCTATGTAAATTCAGACCCTATTTATATATATTAATTTTTTATATAATTAAATATTTACATATATATATATATTGATAGGTTGAACATATCAACATAAACAATTTAAATATTTCAAAGAAAGTTTATATACACCATTATTTCATACTCATGAACATAAAAGTTAATTACAAAAGAGTATATACATCACACATTGTATGCATCAAAATTTACACCCACGTGCTCTAATAACCTGTCCCTAATAAGGCTTAGCCTACTAATCTCACATTTTTACCGGAACTTCGGCTTAGATAATTCGCTGCCATCATCATGATATTTTCCTTGGCGTGGAATGACATGTTTTAAGAGAAATGTGCACAAGTCCTCAATTATATTGTATAAAAGTCTTTTTCGGTGATGTCGCCTTGCTTGGCTTCCTTAAATTCTTTGCAAAAGAAAGATTATAAACATCATGTACTTAAAATTTGCACATTTAATGCTTCAGAACTACTTACATGATTGTACTTATATTAATTACCTCGGAAGGGTTGTTGTGAATCATCCGTGTCTCTTATGTGCTTTCACATATAAGTATCCACGAGGACAGATGCAGGTGGTTGTTTGTAACACTATATAACGGAAAAAATGTTATTTATAGATGCAACCATGGTCTAACTATATATGTACATGTATGATTTGTATTCATA